>VZSV01000339.1:367123-382974 GCA_013398735.1 Nothocercus julius
TAAGAAGGATATTGCTTATTTTGTCATTTAACATACTGGAATTGCAGAGAGGAACATATCTTCTCTTGATACATATAAACACTAATGGTGTTCACTAAACACATGCCCCACTAGGGAGAGTCACAGCTCCTTGAAACCAGCAGAAAGGGAACCCCTTGATCCCCAGGCACTTTGCACTCAACTGGGAGAGCTCTCTACAAGTAGGGCAAAATCTCCTTTGGCTTCAGACTGATACACGCAGCTGGGAACTTCTGATCCGGTAAAACGGTTTCAAGCAAAACATCTTAAGAAAACAGATGGAACAGTAAGGTTTTCAACACATCAGTCTGCTCCCACTTGCAACTCATCGTACAGATTTGCCTGTACGTCTGCAAACTACCTCTACGCCAGCGAACTATCTGTGACTGCTGACCATGCCAAGGGAAGGCAGGAGCAGAGGAAAAACCAAGGCGCTAGATGTAAATTCCTAGATGAGCCTTTATCACTTGAGTTTAATGAATCAGTATCTGCTTTCTAAGCAAACAGGAATCTCTTTTTTTTTCCTTCTGAAGGTTCACAGCTGCACATATAGCAAAAGCACTGTAAGTCTGATTACTGCTGAACATCTCCAAAATGAGCCAAGCAGCATCCTTGCTGCTATACTGCACTGACTTTGTAAAAGGCTGTATGTATTTATGAACAAAAGAAAGAAAGGAGACGCTTGCTGCACTGCAGACAGGTGACAAATCATTTTAAATGCTACTTTGGTATGGCATGGGTAAGCTAGGTGGTATTTAACATGCTATCTCCTATCATGCTAAATACCAATTAAATACTCGTATTCCTACATTTCCCTCACCCTGCAGTACTTTACCAGCCCTTTTCTGCCTTTCAGTAACCATTTAACAGCCTCATGCCAAGCTGTGGAACATTATCTTGCAGCTGCAGCATCTGCTCCCAAGCGGACTGCAGACAGCTGTATTTATGGCATTGAAGCCATGCCTTGGTACAGGGCTTCGATAGGCAGCTCATGGACTGTGGGATTGATCAGTTCCTTGCCAGTATTTTTTTTTTTCCTATAATAATAGGTGCTTGGTTGGGATGAAATGTGTGTCACTTCACTGGAAAAAAACAGCAACAACAATAACAAAACCCCACAATGACATTCCTAGTTTGTCATCTTCTACTAAATATTATTTCTTGTCCACTGCAAGGGAGGGATCAACGTATTTTGGAAAGTAACAACTTTGGAAAATAAGAGCGCTCTCCTCTTGTAACTTGGCAGTTACAACTTACTTTGTATTGATACTCTGCACTTCACTGATAATGATGTTACTTTTTTCAATTAGCAAGGCCCTTAAACACAAGTCTGTTCTTCATATTTTTGTAGTGCTACTTTTGATACTAATTTTACATCTGTGTTATCATTTTTTCCAATGTGACTGATGACTCTTGGTATCTGCCTCCCAGTACTTGGAAAGGATTTATTTTTCCAAGACTCCTCTTCTAAGAAAATTGGGCTACCCTAGGATGTTTTATGGCTGGCGGAGCTCCTCTTCATCAATTCTCTCAAAACTAGCAAACAAATTACGGTAGCCTTGATATGTAACTCCCAACAACCAAAATCTGTAACATCTACTCATCTTTGGATGAGAAGTTACACAATGATAAATGTTGAGATTTGGGTTCCAGGTAATGTGACTACAGGCCTCTCTCATCCCTGTTTAAAACTATTTCATTGTAAGAAACAATGAATACCGTCAACTTTAATAAGTCACATCTCCAAGACAGGAAAACCTGTCTTGTTATTTTTGAAATCAACATTTACGGTTTCCTAAAAAAAAAACTGTTACATGGTAGGGAGGTAGCTAAATTGGGTATGAATTAGCTATTCTTGTGCTAAGTAATAGCCAGCCTACACAAGAACAAAGCTATCAATAAAAGCCTATATCTCTTGCAAAATTCATACAAAGAATGAGGCAACTTGACAGAAAAAAAAAAAAAAAAACACAAGATTAATGTTCTGCTTGTAATAAATTATGTTTCATTACAATGTTTTTTTTCTAAATCTATAGTTATTAGTAAAACACAGATGTAAATAGATATATCAAATCAGAGCTGGTTGGGCATTGTCCATCTCTTACTCTCCTCCTACAAATGCTCCTTCTAGAGGCCTGACGGTCTCAATGGCAGAATTCTAATTTTGCAAAGAGGAAAAAAGAAATCCCTAAGCATTCGAAACCAAATGCCCCAATGAAGGTAAGCAGCTGACTTGAAAAAAAAAACTAAAAAGAAAAAAAAAAACCACTATTTTTGATACCTCTTCCCACAGTCCAGAATACTGTTTTCCCAAAGTTTACATTTTTCACAAGGATGTAATCCCAGGATTTTTTGATCCCCTTGAATTTCAACAGAGGTGTTATCATTGGCTGATATTCTTTCTTCGGGATTGTAGTACTTCTTATGTTATCAAAAAAAATCTTAATATAGGCTCCCTAAGAAACTGATTATAGCCAGCGTCATCCTACCTAACATATAGAGATGATTAAAATAAAGACTCCCTAGTTATATCACGCACTTAAAAGTTCATCTAACTGCTAGAATATACTAATTTCATTTACATAATAGTTTTGTTCTTATTTTATGATCACGTACTGAAAACCTATTATTATATTTCATGATCTCATTTTAAGACTATGACTATCTTTGCTGTTCTACATTACTACCACCAATATATTGCGCCTACAGCCTATGATTAATTCTTTTACATTTCTTGTCATATTAAGATTGCAATATGGAAATTATTTTAATATCACACAAATGAACAGCTGCTGCTAATATACCTAAATGATTTCAGCAAATATATTTTTGAATGATTGCTAAGCAAGGAATGTAGGTACAGGTAAATGCCGGAATGCTCTGGTTTGATCGCCTTTTTTTTCCAAAACTACTCTTATCACAAAGTTATTCTCATGATTCTATGTAGATTAGTTTTTTTTTTTTTTTTCTGTATGAGACCATTACAGTGAAAGTAAAATATAGTGAAGTTGGCATTATAAATGAATGGCATATTTGGCATTGATTAGACATTGATTTGCCTGCAAATCTCATTTTCAGTCCAATCCTACAACAACAGCAGTGTTTTTAGGTATTCAGCGATGGCAAATGCAGACAGTGGCATATGAGATCTGGCAAACTGTTTATATCAGTTTTTCAGAAGCACTTCTTCATGACAAAATTCACCGGTGTTCAAGGTATATATTATACTTAGAGGACTCTCCAGGACCTGGCCACAGATAGTGGTGGAGCTGCTGGGTAGGTTACGTACATAACAGATGAAAATGTATTCCTTGTCCTCTTTTCTTTGCTAGTAGCTATACATCTTCCTTGACAATGCTGCACCTCATTGCTTATTCAAGAGATGAGGGCTTTCCTCCCCCACCCATTTTTTACTGAAATCTTCCTCCCCTTAAAACTGCCCTGAGCAGTTTTTAAAGGTTCATCTGGTATCAGTATTATTTTATTTTTAAAACTGCTTCTTCTGGGTAGTTTAACTATTTCCAAGACATTGTGCTTGAGGGAGGTCAGCTGAGTTAGGTACTGAATTTTTTCTCTTATGCAGTATTGCCATAAGAATGATTTTGCTCCTCAAATTCATGATTTTTAGGATAGCTGCTCAGCTGGTATCAGCTGAAGCCACTTTCCTCATGGCCAGTTTGATTCGTGCCTGGGGAAAATGTGGCCTTTTCTTCACGAATCTATGGCAAATCTGTGAAGGAAATTTTTCCACTTGTAAAGCAGCTATGATTTCTGTGGTCTGTAGTGACAGATGTGTGTCATAATTTTAGGCACTATAAAGAATAAAGTATGTATCACCTTGTTTATTTGATCCTGAAGTGCTGAGATACAAGGAATCCATTCAGCATGAATAGGAAATTCAATTCAGGAAGTTATAGCAATAGCCAAGGCACTGAACTATTGAAATGTCGACGGGATATTTTCTTAGAATTGAAATAGATGCTTGAAATGCTAAAGCTACTAATAGCAGCCTAATGGGGTTTATATTTGGCATACATTATGTGGCCATGCTGAATGGCAGAAGAATTTCCTCCATGGGGCAATTCTGCTGCCACGTGAGGGTGCTGAGATGATAAAAAAAAGCATTAAGGTGATGGAAGAAAAAGGCTTGGCGATGTCTTTAGTGTTGGATAGGGCTGCATGTTAACCAGCTGCATGACTGCACCACGGTAATGCCGTGTAACGGCACGACAGAACGGCCGCAGCCCTAAAACAGCCCTAGCCTGGCTGGGTGAGGGCAGCGCAGCAGCGTTCACGGCTCACGCTCACGGAGCGTCTGCAGCAGCAGCATCTTCTGGTTAGGGGAAGCAAGTCCCACAGAAACTTAACCCTAAATGCATTTTGGTTCACCTATAAAGAAAAAGTGGATTTCAGTGGGAGGCAAACGTCCAAGGAAGCGGTATCTGAAGGATCTGCGCCAGAAGGAGGTACCAAAGGTCACGCGGAGATACGCAGCGGAGCAAAGGACGGAGCCAGATCTGCTGGGACCCAGTTCCACGCGCTAAGTGCAGCGTCACAGCCACGTGGCCATTTTATCTTTGCGCCCTAGACTGAAATGATTTCTTCCCTGTAATGGTCTTTTCTCGGATATTTGTATTTTATTATATCCCCTTCATACTGTTTTCCCATTTGCAGTAAATAAATGTAAATCTCACAGCTTCATCACACAGATCATATTTTAAGAGCTCATAACTTTGGGGTAGAATATGAAGCATTAATATCAGTTCACTCTCACAAAGCGAGATAGTCTCCAGGATAGATGCAGTAAAGGACAGACGAGGGATGTATTTTTCTCCTTTTTGGTACAGTGTCATTATTCTGACAATTTTGCTTAGCTTCTTAGATGCAGTTACTCGTCTCTTTCTTGGCCGCCAGTTTCTAAGTACACAGTTCCTTAATCTCTGGCAGAAATTACCACAGGGACCATCATTTCCTTCACCCCAGGCCCGGGGTGCTTGTGAAGCACCTAGAAAAGCATCGGCAAAGCTTCTCTCACCTGAAGTCATCTCCTAACAATCCCAGGAGACCTCATTTGGATTTCCATACTTAATGTAAAGCTTCTTCTTCCATCCATCCCTCATTATCGAACTGCACAAACAGACATTTTTGTCATTTTGAAGGTAGCCAGACACTTAACTCTGTCATCAACTGGCACGTGTTTGAGTGACTTCATTAACACAAATGGAGCTTATGCAGCAGCAAAGGGATGGGGGCATGGTGAGAGGCACCACAAGAAGTACTCGGTAACTAGCCCGAAAGCTGGGTTTGTTTTTTTTTTTTTTTTCCCTCCTTTTCCATGCACGTTGTTTCCCAGCTATTTATGGCCTCCTATAAATGTTTTGCGGAGAAACAAGACACCTTCCTCGCACGGCTCCCCCAAAGCAGATCTCCCTGATGCAGCAGCACTCATCTTCCAGCCCGCTGCTTGCCTCCGTTCTAGTATTGCAGCACCTCTAGATGGTCTCAGAGAGTTTCATGATCCCCTCTCAATTTATCGGATTGTTTAACTACTTTTGCACGTTATCAAGGAGTCCCATGGTTTCACGACAAAGGGCCAGGCTCCAGAAAACACAATCCCAGGAGAGGGTTGTCAATGCTGTGCCCTGCTCCCTGTGCCGGTCAAAGCTACTTGACCATCCAGTCTCTTGCTACAGAGGACAACGCGTCCAGATCTTAGTTAAATGCACATTCCTTTGCCGGGCCAAAGCACTTTATCCTCTCAGAGCTGCTTTAGGGACCATGCCATAAAAGAAAAACAGATATAACATATCAAAATACGAAGTTCTTCTAAAAACAAATAGAGGATTCCACCAAAGGCACCGAAGCCCTGACTTCAGTATTTAGGCTGCAATATTAACTCCACATTTAAATGTCCTCTGAGAATTTGGGTCGCTTTTGTAAGTTTCTGGCAGGATGTTTTGTGGCTATTTTAAAAAGCTCTCTATATCCTGAGTTACAAACACTTAGTAATTCCTGTCAGCTATGGTGCTCAGCCCTTCCTTCCACATGGAAAAAGGGGAACTCCTGGCTCACAGTCCAGACACAGCCCACACATATTTCATATAGCCTGCTGCTGCATGGAAGGTGCAGAACAAAACCACCCGCAGTAATTATTTTCTGCACTGCTCTTGGATAGCGACAACATGTCACCTACCTGAGAAATTTCAAAGTCCCAGCTGACTCTCTTTATAGACATACTCCCTCAAGTGAGACAACCGGCTGAGCACCCCTGAGAAATAATAGCCTAGAAGAGCATGTAGAAATGATATTGCACTCGACTTTTGTGAAATGCTCCTTTCAGCATGGAGATGAAATGTGCATGCAGAGCATGGTTACAGTACGGGTCTTAAGAGCTGTTTAAATCATAACGCTTGCTTCTGCTACATATACATTTGCAGGGCTGTTAGGAGAGTTTGTAGTCTATTATTCCCGGGCATGCTGTTTGTGTGAGCAGTGGGCAGATAATATTGTATGCATCTTGTTAAAAGCTTTTAATAATACATGATGCACCAGACTGAAAGAAGGTCAAGTAAATAGTAATAACAAGACTGTATAAAATATCTTGCATTAAACATTAAAACCAGTTGTTTTCCTAGTACTTAGAACTACTACTTTATTATGTGTTGTTGCTTTATAATATTTTAGGAACCAATTTGCTCTGTGTTTTTACAGCTAACACTTCGCAGATGTGCTAAGACTACCCATACAGACTGGCAACAGTCATGCTAGCAATGTGTCAGCTCTCATTACACAGTTATCTGCTATTTGTTGTCTTCTGGTAAGACATAGATACATTACCATGGTACCGTACACAGAGCAAGCTTTTTAAATATTTAATACTAAGGGACATCAGCAACTGGGACATGAGCACTTTGAAGGCAACAAAGCAATTTAAGAGGACCCAAGAGTTTCATTTTTGTTCATTTCCGGTTTTATTTTACTGTTGAAACCAATCAGGAACTCCCAGTCAATTGAGCGATTGATAAATCAATCAATTGATAAAGATCCAACCAATATTGATAAAGATGTCTCTGAATTCAATTTTTTTTTTATTTTTGTTTTGTGTTTTCATATATAACACCATCGAATCATGTTGACAATCTTCAATGCAAATCCTAGTATTTCTATAGTAAAAAATATTTCCCATACTCAAAACTTGTAAAGAAAAAACAAATTAAAATTTGTAATCTGAAGTTTTTGACTGTCTTAGTTACTATATCACCTCACTATCTGGTTACCCAAATTTTTCTTATATAGCAAAGTTGGGCCTAGGGTACTGAAGACTCACTCTGTGCAAGGGAGACATGACAAAAAAAGACAGGTTATCATAAATTTGTGGCTACATTGTGGCTATTTGAACACTTATTTATGTCAATGCACATTCGTACATGGCATATTTTGGGTCAGTTATTAAATTTAAATAGACCATTAAGCAAATGGGTTGGAAGAGATAAGAAACTGCACAAAAGTTATATAACCACATTTCTGAAAATTCTGTCATATAATTCATCTAGCCATTACTCTATCATCATTAATGTTATATGGGTTATTCTGCTTTATTGTATCTATGTTTTTCTATATATGAACTGTGAAATCTGACTTTACCTCAGCCTGAGAACTCTGTAGCTTGATAAGCAGCTAAAGCTGTTTTCAAACCGATCTACTCCTAGGTTGTTTTATATATGTTATAATAAATTCGGGTTCTTAAGTAACAAATATTAATGCTACAAAAAGCAAAATACTCGATGAAATTTACCATATGGCATTTGAATGTTCAATATCTATCAGTTTTTCAAGATGACGATTCTTGAAACTAGCAAAACCAGGCAATATTATTTAATTGAGTCCTGACCCCAAACCTTCCACAATGCATAAAATTACACTAGATTTTGGACGAGGCTCTTGAATTTTATTCAAATACAATTTTGGCTCCATTTAAAAACATATCTGAATTATTTTATATACCCTCACACCAGGATTACAAACGCCTCAATTACAGTCCTGAAGAATAAAATGTTTTAGGTTAAACATGTCTATGACCAGCTAAGGAATCAGGATCCCAAGTTCTATCTCATAACGGACTTAGACATTCAAGTGACTAAGCCACACAGAAAACCAATGAGACTCAAGTTCCTCACTGCATGTCAAAACTCGTATCTATTGCTTCTGGGAAGGATGAAGGAGGAAAGTCATCGGAGAGTTTTATGAAGAAGGTACAGACCCAAAGGACAAGTTACCACAAGCACGTTGATCACATTCAGAGAACTATGGAAACATCACCAAAAGCAAAGGACCTGAAACGGCCGCAGGTTTTATCTCATCCCCCAGTCATGGATAACATGACAGATCTATCCTTATGATGTCTAATGGCTGAGGACGTACCGTGTTCAGCTTTCAGCTCTGCTCATATAACCTACAAAACCTCACTAATGGGCCACATGCTGCTCTCTGTTAAGGTAAACTTTCCTTAAAATGCAGTAAGTTGCTTTTTCCTAGATTGAATAGTCAGCAAGCACAACTAGAAATATGTGAACGTGCTTAGCTCAAACAGATTTCCTGAATTTTTGCCAAGTCTTTAGAT
The DNA here is from genome assembly GCA_013398735.1 of Nothocercus julius. Taxonomy (NCBI): domain Eukaryota; kingdom Metazoa; phylum Chordata; class Aves; order Tinamiformes; family Tinamidae; genus Nothocercus; species Nothocercus julius. The sequence continues at coordinate 375,762 of VZSV01000339.1, forward strand.
AGAACTTCAACTTTTGCTAAGTGTTTTACCTCGTTTTTTCCTTTCTATCTTTCTTCAATGTTGCTCTGTTCCTTCATGGTTGCAAAGGCTATTGGTGTGTATGAGAAACACAGACAAAAAGCCGAGTGATGCACACAGCTCTGATAGAGGAGCCCTGGGAAATCTTCCCATCGTAGCTGAAGGTGCCACGAGTCCTAGCTGCCTGCCTAGCCTTTCAGCAGCTGCTCCTGGTATCTTAGTGCATACTCACCGGTTCGAGACATAATATTGCAATTTGCTCTGATAATTCATGGAAAAAGGTGCAGTTTCCCTTGGAGACTGTGATGTTGGGCTGATAACCTCCAGCAGTGAAACTGGGTAGAAAGCTAGGAAATGTCTTTAACTTCAACCATGGCATCTACCAGAGCTCTTCAGCTGAAACACTTGTTTTCCTCTCTCTCTCTCTCTCTTTTTTTTTTTTTTTTCTGTTCTGGATTTAAGGACAGAAAAGAGGGAAATGCTACTTATATGTCAACAAGCTCCATTCTTCTGTAATTCAGCTGGATGAAATACTCTTATGATCCAGGGTTATTGTCCCTTAACTATGGAATATGCATCTTGATAAAAACCCCACCAATTTTATGTGCCTATAACTAGCTGGTTCACAGAATGAGGATTCAAAACCCATGCGAAGAAAGGCCTATAGTTACACCCTCAGCTCCATCACTGAGTTGTTGTTCCCCGAGGAGTTGCAAGATAGGCCTCATAGATGCTTAATTTCATGAAAGAACTAAGTCATACTGACACAAGAGCCAAAACGAAGAATTACAACAGTTTTGCATCTGCATGCAGAACACAGTCGAGAACAGATTCTTCCTAATTACCCAAAAGGATCCACAGAGCAATGCTAAGCTGCCAAGGTGTCCATTTTCTCATGGATCACACCACCCTACTTATAAGCACAGACAGTGATGAGGCCATACAGCAGCTCACAGGGTTCTTAGGTGATACATACTTTAAGTATTTTAAGGAAGCTGAAATAAAACCCTTTGTGTGAATATGTTACCAACAGGTCACTTACCCATAAATCTCTGGGAGGCCACAAAAACACTCTATGGGGACAAAATAATTGCTGATGATTCAGTCAGAAAAGTGATAGTAAAACTTAACTGCCTAGAAAAGAATTTTTCTCTAATAGAAATACAGCATGAGGAAAATAAAATCAGACTTCTGCAATTCTTAGAGCACAAAAGTATGAAACCAGATGTCTTTCTAAATAGGTCCCTACAAAACAAAAGCAAATCTATTACTGTAAATAGAAAAACACAAATATCCTTAAATCTTTTAAAGGATAAAAGAACTATTGATGTATATAGATTGGGGTGTAAGTGGACTTCATTTAAGTCTGTCTAGAACAAATTCACAATTTAAAGGCAGCTGAGCACAAATTCTAACCACAGTTTCAGGTCCTTTGACCTGTAAGTAACAGGAAAGAGAATTCTTCTGTTCAGATCAAAAACTGCTAACCTATTGTGACTCACGCAGGTCCACACTGATTTGTAAAATTTCTATATGGCTTACACACTTCTGAGTTACCATAAGATAACGGCCAGCAGCTGATAAGCTAAGACTGGCTCTGGTTGGATGAACGGTCGTTCATACCTTGCATTCTTTTACACCTACTTCTGAAGCTCTCCAAGGGAAGTGAGGTGACAAACGAGTGTATGAAAAGAATTTGCAGAGAGAAGATGCACAAGAAACACTGGAGAAAGAGGAAAAAAGACAAAGAGATGTTTCAGAGATGACAGGAGAGCAAGTAATGTGACAGTGGGGTGACTCTAGCAGGTCAGCTGGGCTGAGAGGGAAGAGGGACGTGTCAGGTCAGAAGATGCACCAGCAACACAGGAAAACTGTAGATTGCTCTTGACTACCTGAACCCATCCCCAAAAACGAGGCAGAGGAATCAAAACAGGCGCGTTACAAGCAAACCGCATATAGATCAAGGCGTTCTACGATTTAGTAGAAAAGCAGCACTGGTAGTCCATGAGTAAAGCCTGCCAGCTTGATTCCATTTGCTTTTCTTTGAAGTTCCCTTTTGTGCAACTTTTTTGTTCATCTTGGGTCCAATGCCCCTGTACAGTAGCTGTAACATACTGCTGATCACCACTTCCCTTTCCCTGTACCTTTTCTAGAGATACTGCATCCCCGCCAAAACAGAAAGGTGGAAAATCAGAACTACTTTTAGTATTAAGGATAGGAGGACACAATGAATTTGTAGAGATCCATTTTGGTTTTGGTCTGTATTGGTTTCCTAATAATTTATGAGAGTCAATCTGCTTTTCAGTTGTCACTGTGCAGTAATTTCACTGTGACTGCTGCTGCAGCTCTGTGATCTCCTTGCATGGGAACAATTAGTTTAGAACCGACGGCTGTCTTCTTTCCTGTGAGGGTGCCAGAGCCCTGGCACAGGCTGCCCAGAGAGGCTGTGGAGGCTCCTTCTCTGGAGATCTTCAAATCCAGGGTGGCCACAACAAGGCCCTCCTGGCCTCTCATGAGGCACAAGTTCTCATCACCTTTTCCAAAAAGCACATAGAAAGCAAGGTTCAGATTTTTTTCTTCATGTATTTAAAACGTGCATTTACCTAAAGAGACTTCTAAGGCCTTGCCTAAATTACTTCATGGAGTAAATTGAGAGAGATGACTCTTTCAGCAAAACATCTGCATTCACCTGTCATAGTAAAGGATGGACACGTCTGATGACCACCCAGGTCATGCAGAAACTCCAAAGCACAAGCACAGCCAATCTGAGTATGAGACTTAATGCAAGCACCAGTGACACAACAGGCAAGCACCAAATCTCCTCATTGCCCTTCCCTACTGCACATGTGTGATTTTTGACTACAACTCCTTCCTGCTCAGTACACAAAAAGCTGCAGTACAGCAGCAGATTCTATTAGGGAGTTGCAAGCAGATGTACTTGGAGGGCCACACACAGGAGACAACTGTAAGGAGACAACATAATAAAAATGAATTTTAAAGTATTAATGCATGTATTTTGGAAGCACAGAATCCTGTATAAAGAGATACTTCAATGTGTGGAGTCTCCGTCTCTGGAGATCTTCCAAACCCGCCTGGATGTGACCCTGTGCCACCTGCTCCAGGTGTCCCTGCTGGAGCAGGGAGTTGGACTAGATGGTCTCTAGAGGTCCCTTCCAACCTCAACCATTCTGTGAGTCTGTGATTCTGTGACTTCTGCTCAAGTGTTTCAGCAGTTTCATTAAGGCACTAAAAATTTCTAGGGATTAGAAATTTAGCTCACTTTTGCCCTTCCTCCTCCTTCTTGCTCCTCTTGCCTTCCTCATCTCAACATGCTCACATATACACACTGCTCTTACATTAGGAAGAAGAAAAATCCTTCCTCAGACCTAGACAAAAAAAGAAAAGCAGTTTTCCTGCTATGCTTTGCGGTAACATGCTGTGATGCTGTCGACTCAGCCAATTTATTGAGCTTCCCAATTTATTTAGCACAAGTGAAAAAAATGAGTAGCAAGTAGAGACAGGTCCAACACATGAAAGAGAGCTGCATCCTGGGCTATTTCTGGGCTTCCCGTATTTGGGTCTATGGCCTTCGCTTGGGTCCATCTCTATTTCTAGTTTGTTCCAACTGTGAGTTTCCCTCTACCCTCCTCTCTTCGACGCAGGGGAAGAAGGGAGCACAGCCGCCCTCCAGGTGGTTTGCCATAAAGGAGCTGATCACCGTCTTCCTTTGGGTCAAGTTAGAACATGACTTGAAAGGTTTCAACACACCACCAACACTGCCTACATCTCCTCCACCCTGAGCCTCGCAGCAGCAACAAGGAGGTTATCGGATCTATGGAGACATATGCTGAAGTGCTTGTGTTTCTTTGAATTATTGATGTGTTGGAGACAGTATTACGGTTCAGGATGAGCTCCTATGCACATAGGGAACCCTGCAAATGAATCTCATTAAGGCGAACAACAAGACATGTTTAGAAAAGCCGATTCTTTTTTTCTGGAAAGATCATGGACGTCACGCATTTTGTAATGATGCATAAATAGCTCCAGAATGTGCCAAGACTGTGAAGGGACCTTCTCTTTGTGCTAGCCAAAATAATCTATGCTAAACTCAGGGAGAGGACTTGCTTCGCATCAGCCAATGTTTTTAAGCCCGTATCGCTCAGTCACGCAACCACAAAAGCCACCCTTCACTGAGACTGCTCCCGGTGCTTTCTCTAGGAGCAACTTCCTGTATTTCACTACAAAGGCCAAGCATCTCAAGACTGTGCTTCTAATTAAAATAAAGCATGTTGCTGAATTATTGCCAAATTGCTTTGCTGCTTTTGGAGCACGTGCCTGTGGGTCGAAGCTACCTACGCCACTCACTCGGTCTCTGCTGCAGAGCCACCTCAGGGAATGAGCCCCGCAGCGTGAGCACGTCCGTGCACAGTCCCACCATTGCCCCTCTGGGAGGGCAGACTTCAACAGAGCAGGTCTGTGTTATTCGCAAAGTAGGGCCCAGCGTTATGCGTGCTCGGTGCCCTCTGCATGAGTGAGCTGGCCCCTCTCCTAAGAAACAAGCGCTCACGGGGAGGTCTCCATTTTAACATTGCACAGAGGGCAGAGCAAATTTTGTCACTTCACTCTTTGGTACCTTTAAATCCTACTGCATCCGCCTGCCCTGAACAAGCGGCACGTGCTCCGGGGATAGCAAAGACATCCCTCAGTTAAGTAAGTCCAGACATTGGGACTGCAATCGGGAGGTTAAAAAAAACAGATTGCAGCGATTTTGCAATTGCCAGCCACAGAAGTCACCTTTTAATTTTAACAGTATTTGGTGGTAGGGGGAATTAAAGCCAATAAAGTTATTTTAAAACTGGTGAAGTGCACTTTTCATTTTATTCATTTTTAAACAGAGTCTGCAGCAATGAGAAACTGTGACAAAGCTCCACTGGAGCCTATGTTAGTCAGGGAAAGGATATACCCTTTGCAGTCTTTGGACATTGAAGGAAAGAAGCATTCATGTTTATTTTCATAAGCAGTATGGACGTACCGAGTAACTTACTGACAAAAGCCTACGTATTATTTCTGTTTAAGCTGTCACATATTAGGATATGGCCACTGTTCACTGAGATGAGAACTCCGGACTTGGCCAATATCCTTTTGCAATTTTATCTCCCCATCTTAGATTGTGTTTGCGAAAACATTTCATACCAATCAAATAGAAAAGCCACAGAAACTCCTACAATAAAGATAGCCATCAACACTCTTTTCTGTCATTTCCAAATCTTGTTACTCACACCCAGATGGTCGGGTTTGAGCTTTTGGCCTGTATTTGTTTACCCAGTCCCACCATAGCAGCAAGAGAAAACCTGCAAATAATGCCTTGTGGTGAAATCAAAGATCCAGGGACTGCTGGAAGCAGTGCAAGTTTTTGTGCTGGTCCTGAATTTGATTCAAATTTAATTATAAATTTACTTGCACGATATGCTTGCGGCGACTTTGGGTACAGCTTAACTTCATTCAGCTGTTGCACTTGTGTATTTAGGCCAATTCACACAGTTATTCCAGTTGTCAGGGCAGCAGAGAACCTTACATGTAAACTGGGATTATAATTTGTAATATCATGTGGTTGCTTTACATTTACATTCAATGAATTGCTTTTTTTAACAAAAAAATACATACTTAGTGGATATGTAAAGAACTACAGTATATAAAAAAAAGACTATCACATGCCAATGCTACTCTTCCAATTCTTGAATCCAATGTGATTGTTTTGCATTACATTATCCTATTGCATAGGAAAACACATTAGCAAGCAAATCTGCTAAATCTTCTATATAAATGTTTCTCATTGGAAAGTGCCCAATCACCAAAGCTTGTGTTTTTTGCAGGTAAACACCAGATCTGAATAAACATATTTGGAAAACGCATTTATGCATTTTTACTAAAACAGCTCAAACGGCTTGTTCTAACTTTTTGCTAAATGAAGTTGTAATTTTTTCAAAAAATAAATAATAGGTGTGACTGGCATAGGGATTGCAGGAAAAAAAAATCCATGTCTTCTAAAAGACTAATATATGAAAATAAAACCTCAGCTAACCATAACAAACCAGGGGAGTTCTGACATTTGAGAGAAAAGGTTGCCAAAGCTCAGAGGCGAGGGGATCCAGTAGAAATATACCTGTCCACAAATATCCATCATTGCTGCATAATTAAACCAGAAAAGGTGGTTTGGTTTTACAGATTAAACATAGGTTCTTGTGAAAATACGTTATCTAAAACAAAAGATATCAAGCTTTTATTTAAAAGACTAATGTCAAAGTAAAACATATGAATGAATCTAATCCATTTTTTTTTTTTTTTAACCATGATTTTGGCTCTTCAAAAGCAAGAGACAAAATAAGTCTTTTGCTCAATTCCATCAGATGTTGCAACTAGTGAATTTATTTTCATTTGCCTGTGAAACAGCTCATGAAGCCCCTGTTTTTGAAAGGGGCTTCCCATTCCTGTTAGCTTAGAGAAAGAAATAAAAAAGAGGCAGGGAAAGGGTAACTCCTTCCCTGGCATCATACCAGCCCTCTCGTCTGGAGGTTGACCCAGGAGGTTACAAATCTGTCCCAAGCAAGACCAAAGGCTGCAATCACCACGTCCTCCGCGTGTTCTGGCACTCACGCTACCAAGAGGCAAACCAAAGCCAAACAAAATCCCGAAATGCCGTCACGATACAGCAAAGCGCAAAATACTCCCCATTTTTTGCGCCGTAGCTGCGTGCCGAGGCACAGGGTGCCTTTGCGAGCGAGGCCGGCGGGCGGCGAGCCCGGGGCGCAGCGCGGGGCGGCGAACACCGACCCTTCCTCTGCCCTCCCCTGCCGACGCTGCGCAGGAGGAAACCCGGCCCCGCACGCCAAGCGCCTGCGCCCTATCGTTAGCGCTTCAGATTTTAAGCGAATTCCAGCGCGCACAATTACCTCCTTGGCAGGCTTAGCCGTACAAATGGAGATGCTTAGTGCTATTTGAGATGCCCAGGGTAGCGGAGAGCCCGCAAAGGGCTGCCGGAGGTAACGCAGGAGCTGTGGGAGAAGGGTGTCTTTTAGGAGCCACAGCTGGAGGCCACATGGCTGGCTTAGCTCATCTAGAATAGCACCGGGCACCCATGATTGGGCACCTAAATCCCACTCCTGCCCCCCATTTGGAAAAAAAAAAAAAAAAAAAA
>VZSV01000339.1:384754-411246 GCA_013398735.1 Nothocercus julius
AAAAAAAAAAAAAGCACTGTAGAGTCCTTGATGCTTCCTCCAGGAGGAGGAGGACTCAGAGTTCATTGTGTTAACATACAGAAGATAAGTAAACATGTTTAATTTACTTCTCAGATTTCGTGCTCTCACTCAGTCTTCCAATCAGAAAAATTGATGTTTGTTTATTTTTACCGGTTTTGGAGAGCAATTCAATAGCCAAAACAGATCCTTCAAGGCTATTAAAGTACGTAGCTGTTTTAAGGTGCCAGTGTTCGCTAGCCCGTTTCACTTTGTTAAAATGTTGGGATGACTGTGGTACATTCTGTGGCTTACCGACACATAACCTGATATTACATCTTGGTATGAAGTTGGTGGAAATGGTTGCATGGAAACAGAGCTGTGGGTTTAATTTCAGGGTCAGCAAGCCTGAGGGGGAATTGAGCACAGGGGGGAAGAAAGGAAAAGAACGGTTTGGGGTTGACTTTTATCATTTCATCATTCTTCTCGATCACGGCAACTGAGTCCCACATAAGCTGATCTTTACAAAGTATGTGGGTGGTGTTTACCATGGGAAAAACACTTCCCCACCCGCTTTATACAGAACCGTAAAGCTATTTTCCAGGTGATGAAAAAACAGGAGAATAAAGGGAAGGGAAGCAGAATAAAGAGTAGTAGAATCAAGGGCAGCAAAGGCGATATTGGCACGGTGTGGGGAGTGTCAGAAAAAGCAGCAGCGGCAGCCCATGCCAGAGCTTTTGACATTAGAGTCAATACTGATAGCAGCTGAAAGGACCAGAAAGGGCCTGTTTGTTTCCAACGTGGTCGTTTTGCAAGGTGGTCAGGAGTCACAAACACCATCAGTGGCTGGTACCAGAGCTGGTCAGTGCCAAGTGGGATTGAGGGACCACGCTAACACATCCAGCATCGTGGTGAAGGTCGGGGCTCTATGCTTGTGCTCAAATCCTTTTCCAGAAAGCCAAGCACTTCTTGGGCTAGGCGGTCAGGAGCAGCACGAGACGCTCACCGAGATAGGAAATTAATAGGTGGGGGGGGTGTCAATCCAAGCTCTGGCTTAACTACCTAAGCACTTTTGGCATTTTTGCCCAGCAATGATGCACTACCTCATCCGCCAGCCCAAGCTAGAGTGAGGAGCTTGCAAAAACCCTCCCCACAACTGGAGACCTCACTTTGGGTAGTTAAGGGAAAGTTTCAAACTAAGAAAACTTCCTTAGGTCTCTCAGATTCAAGTAGTCCCCAGCTAGGAATGCTGTGAGTTTGGAAAATAGAAAAACAAGATCAAAACAGATTTCACTTCAGGATTCCTATCTGTAAGTAAAGCATTTCCCTCTCATTTCTCTCACGGCGGGGAAAAAAGAGAAAAAATGATCAGAGACATTAACCACTAGCAGCCTTGGTGCCTATAGCTCTTACGCTGGAAAGATTATGGGCTATCAACTGGAGGGGCATATAATGCACTCGCCTACTTTCTCAAGCATCTGCGTAAGCAGAGAGAGATTGATTTGTTTAGGTTCTGTATACTGCAATCCAGTATAAATGTAATAGAAAGGGATATTTCCTTCCAGCGGCCTAGTAACAAAACATGATCTACTGTAGTTCACAGTGCATCTCAGAAACCTCCTGAATATGAGCTGTAGTAGAAAGGTGAACAAACTAATTCTACTGTATGAAAGTTAAGCTACATAAGAACAGCAAAATCCTATCAGAATTTAACATCAGCCTTGATAATCTTTGTCTAATTATCCATCTACTTCTGCAAATCCAGACAGTTTCTGTTAACATTTCTAAGACACTGATAAAACGAAGTTTCTTCTTGATTTTCAATTTAAGAAATGTAAGCTTAATGTCAGAAATCCCTAAAATACTGAAATATATTTTGGCTGGCAGTTGTTAGTTTATACAGAAAGAGAAACCTTCCATCTGCTTTTCAATTTAAAACTCAGATTACAATACGCTTTTCTTCAAAATTAAAAGAAAAAAGTTCAATAACCCACGGCTTTCTGCAGTCTTTACTTCAGCAGAATTGTAATGACTCATTGTCCCTATTTATATATTAACTCAACACTTGAGCTAGCCACAAACACTGGATGGAAACATTCAGAGAAGGCTGAAACTTTGAGACATGCGAGCTTTCTGCCTCTAGCTGAAGAGGGAAGCTAGCGGAGGCTACTTCCCTTCCTGGTTAAGTTACATCTGTATCTTGCTACTCATAAGCATAGCTCAAAGCCTGATTTCTCTTTGGAGTCACCCGAACATTGCTTCCCAGGTAACTTCATTTCTAATTTTGGCTATAAAAGAGAAGCTGCAAAAATTGTGTTGGAATAAAGTAAGTTCTATGAAAAGCTGATGTCCTACAAGAGATGATGTCCTCATGAAAAGCTAATGTCCTACAAGTTCTGCAGGTGAGAGGGCAAGAAAAGGGATTTAAGAGACAAGTTAGCTTGCATAGACTACTAAAACAATCTGTACAGCAGCTCTGTTGACATGGGGATAGTAAAGCTGCAGATGTCATGGATTCCACCATGCTCTTCATTTTTCCTTCTCTCCTAAATGAAGCTCACACTTTAGCCTTAGGCCATTTTTTTTCCTGAGAAAAAATTCTCATCGAGGCCATGGAAGCTCCAGGTTGCAGGGAAGGAAAGAACAAGTCCCAGTAACGCATCTCAGGGAACCAGCGGCTGCTCCCACCTGCTCCCAAGCCCAAGCAGTTTGCTGGGAGCTGAGGACCAAGCTGCCCTTGCAAGGAGGTGCTTGTGATGCTGCACTCACCACCCCAGCGCTGGATCCCCTTTTCATCCACAGATCAGCTACAACATTAGCAGGTGAGGCCCAAGCATCCTCATCGGATGCCCCATCAAGGACCACTGGATACAGTGTCTGGAGGGGATGGGACGAGAATTCAGCTCTGCTTCCAGGCAAGCAGGATTCTTGACTTTCCTGATTAAACTACCAAAGTGCTCCATTATTTGCACGTCCCTCGAGAATGCTCCCACCAGAAAACACACCAAGTGCTCTGTCTTTCTTGTTTTACAGAGAGAGAAAGAAAAAAAAAAAAAAAAAAAAAAAAAAAAAAGAGATGACAAACTCTGAACTAGCTAGATGAGGAAAGGCAGGAGGGAGGAACTGCTCTTTCCAAATAATTAATTGCTAGAGTTGCACTCTCCCCACACAAGTCTCCTCAGGTCAATTCTATTTCAAAAAGCAAGACAAATTTCAGGCCAGCAGAACACACAAAACTTTATTGGGAAAGGGAAATCTCAAACGCAAGCTTGCAGGTGGAGGAGGACCAACCGCATAGAAAATATTTTAACCAGTATTTGTCAGTGTGCTTAAAGAACTGACAACAACCCTGTATTTAAAGTGGTGGGCTGCATTCTCGGACGCGCTCCAGCTGCTTCGCCTTTCCCTGGCAACACCCCGGCGCTATAAAACTGCCTTAGCCCGGCTGCTGCAGGTTTACAGCTCTCCTGCATCACCAAGGCTGTGCACAACCACCTGCGCGTGCTGGTAAATGCAGCCCCGTATATTAGCTCTAAAGCTCAATAAAGGGAAAGTGGAAATGAAAAAGCTGAGACGGACACAAAGATTTAAAAAGGAGGCGAGGGCAATAACCAGGCTTTCCTTCAAGGCCAACTTGTTAAGCAATAGAGGTATCAGAGAACAGTTTGATGCATGCACCTTATCATAACAGTGATTTAAAGCATTAGGAAAGTAATGGAATCGCATGCATTATTCTACCAAAGCAAGGAGCAGGAGATGCTTTTTCCTCCCCTTTTTGTCCAGTTTCACCAGAAAATCTAGCTTGATGACACATTTGCCTTATGCCCTTATTGACACTTCAAAATTTATCTAGAGATACCACATAAACAAAAAAACATGGACTACATCCAAATTTCAAGAATCCTTTTACAAATCTTCCACCTAACACCTCTTTGATAGGTGACTGGTAAATAGTGGTGACTCTGGCAGCCCCAAAGTCAGGATTTCTAAACCTCTACTCTATCCCTAACCACTGCTATCAGAGATGACTTGCCCTTTTTTATTTTTATAACTTGCTAATAAATTCCAAAAGTAAAACTGGAGATATTTGGAAATCCTCGCTCTAAAAAGCAACACTAAAAAACACAAAAACTCTATCTACAGCTATACAGAACATTGGTATTCTTTTGATATAAAATTCTTAAGGAAGATTCAACTCCTTTTTGTCCTGGATGACGTGCAGAAGAAAGGGGAGAGCCAACAGAGTTCCTGCCCAAAGGATAGGAGCAGGAGAAAGACTGAACTTCACTTCACCTGGCGTGGGACCCCAGCCAAACTTCACCGGTTTCTGGAGCAGTCACACTGCTAGCTTTGGGTCATCAGAAGAGAAACCTAGCTTTAACTTGATTCTGCATAGTGAAAACAACAAGCTGATATAGTTATATATAATTTTATCTATGTATATTTTTATCTATAAATATATACATATATTTTATTTTTCCCTGGAACAACGAGCCATTCGACACTATAATTTGTCACTGAAGTCAAAGTGTGTTTATCCAGCAGCGAGTTTCCTTGGCAGCAAGGCCAATAGACAAGGTCAGCTTATACCAGTTCTGCTTTGCTTTAGCCTAGAAGCACAAATCTGCAGGGCTGGGAGGGCCGTTTAACAGAGGATCATTTAGCACGCCCTTCTCTCTGCCAAAGGCAAGATCAACTCTATTCTGCTATTTCTGACGGAGATTTCTTAAGCTGCTTTTAAAGACTCCTAGTAATGGAGGCTCCACAAGCTTACACTTAATCTACTTCAGCATGTCATGCTTAATAGCAACTCCTTGCTGTAACGCAAGCCTGTTGCAACTGCCTAATTCAAGCAACATTTTGCTCCACTTACACGGTACGAGAAGAAAGGCCGGTGTGATTCTTTCCTACCAGGAAGTAAATGTTAAATTCTATCAAGCGTCCCCTTGGCAATAACATATACGCCTCATCTAGCTAATGAAATGAGAAAGGATGTTGTATGAACGCCGCGGCCAGCGAAGCATTAGCAACCAACCATTTCTCTTCAGAGCTACTGATGCTAATTTGATCTGTCTTAAGCTGTAAGATGGTATAAATTGTTAATGTTAAGTATTGATGAACGCTTTAAAATCATCTTATTTGATGAGCTCTGTAAAATTCCCACTGCTGTTAAAAAGTTTTCGCCATGGGAATGAAACATGCTTGATTCCTTACCCAAAGGCTCTGTATTTAATAAGTGCATGAAGGAAAGATGGGACAGTCAAAAATTGCTGGAGAGCTCTCATCGTGCAATGTGCCGTGGAAAGATGCTTAGGTCTCTCCAGAGTCTTGGGCCTCAGAGAAGTCTAAGAAGGAGCCTTTGCTGCTGCCACTGTTTGCCTTAAAACATCCCAGTTCCCTGCAGGGTTGTATGGGGAATTATGTTACAAACATGAGCTTGTATCAGACAATATTTGATCTTGCCCAGGTCTGTAGGATTAGGCAGCTGGAAAGATTTACCTTTGCAGGCAACAAAGAATAGAACCTGCTCGTTTTAATCAGCAAAGAATGCATTAAATAGCAGCATGGACTTATGAATAGTAAACCCAGGGAGAGTTTTGCTTTTAATATGGAAAGGCCTGAAAATATTTTTTAATATAGAATTTTAGATGCCAACTGTCCCTCTTCTACCCCTCTACTGCTTTGCCCATAGCAACATGGAGACACCTGTGAGGGAAGAAGTATCTGAGAAACAGATTCAAATCTTGTCTTCAGAAATCCTTCATGGGGGAGCTTCTGGTTCAAGGCTGAGTCAGGCCAAAACCAGGAGGAGGACACGACTAACTCAAAAACATCTCACAGACTTTTGGTCAAATCATATTCCTTTTATTTGAAGCTTTATCCCAGCCTCAAATCCCTCTTCCCTAGTCAGACAGGGCAGAAATTTCAAAAAAGGTGAAAAGTTGCTGGTTGGTCAGAGGGAGAAGAGGCCAGTTTGCCCCCGCCTGCTCTTACTCGCCAAATCTGGGAAAAAAATAAAAAGTCATTCTGTTGCAAAACACATAACTCAGCCTTTTTTTCTCATTTTTCAGCCAACTTTCTGAATAATCTGCTGCGGAGCCAAGGAGGTGCACACTTTTATCTCTTGGGTAGAGCAAACTGAAAAGCTATCTTATCTGAATGTGAGGATTTGGGGATCAACCATCCATCTGTGTGGGATCACCACGGGAGACTGACATAACTGGGGGCTATATCAACCTTTAGAGGAGCACTGGCCACTCGTGTCAAACTAGAAATAAAACAAGGTGATACATGACATTCTGGAGATCAAAAGGCCAGTCCTAGAAAGAGCTTGAATCAACTGAGCTGTCAAAGGATCCAGTACCATTTCTAAATGATTCGCATCAACTACCTCTAGATTATACCAGGGGACATTTCAAATAATCTTAATAAGCTTCACTTCCAAGTCTAGATACATTCTCCACTCCCAGACCAATTTTAATTTGTTGCTCCTTGAATTATTACTGCAGAAGTGAGCCTGAAACAGTCATTTTCCCACCCCAGAATACTTTCTGCATGAATTTTCATGCAGAAATCCAAATACGTGAAGATAATTTTACTCTTCTGTGAATCCAGCAGCCACCACAAAGTTTGTTTCAAATTCCAAGTCTTAACAAGCATTTACTTTTCTGACTCTTAACGAATAGGAAACCTCTACTTCCTTGATCTCTTACACAGTTCCAGATCTTCATCTGTCTAACAGGTCTTGCAGAACTGTGGCAGATAGAAGAAGAGCTGGTTGAGATGTACAGTGCAGTTGTAATTTTAACTCCCGGGTTTTCCAGATTTGTAAAAGGCTCAGACTTGATCTTAAGCCTTCCAATGAACCCACAAGGAAACTTGGTACTCACTCCCCAGGGCTTGAAAAAACAGCAGATAGTTTGAGATATATTGGAACACTACCTTCTAGGATGAGCTTGGCAGAGGTGCATATTAACCCTCTTCTCTGCCCATTTTTAACCAGTTCTTGAGTCCTTAACCTTATAATTCCATATGAAGCAGAATCTATTAAGCATCAGGACCGGACGCAAACATCCTAAGTTGTCAACATAAAGATGCCATTTAAAAAAATTTCTTTCAAGCTTAGAGCTTAGACATCTGGCTGATTTCAGCGCTACCTCAAGATACACTTCTGAAAAAGTGGTCACTGCTCTTTGCACAGACTGAGCGTACTCACCACATCACAGCAGACAGCAGGGCTGGAGCAGCTTTCCAGCTGCCAGGGCAGGTCTCCAGCCCCTGCTGTCCTGCCCCCTCGAGGTCTCTTTTACGCACCGAGCTCAGTAGCTCTTCAGTACCTCTAATTCCTATGGTAACACCCTCGGTATTCCCTTCTCTAACCCTTAATCCCATCCGTAGCGGTTCTCACACTCAGTTTTTGCAGATTTATTCCACTCATTCCGCACTTGTACTGTTTCACTTGAACACTGGACTGGTTTATATAGGCTAGACTACGTTAGATCCATGCTCTCCCAGCCTCTGTTATTTTCAAGTGGCACTTCTTCTCAAGATCACCTAAAATTATAGCTTAGCCATTGGATACCTAACACCAACTTCAGCATTACTAAATATTCATCCAAAGATCGTTAAAAATAAACCACTGGACTATCTCTTACACCTCAGAGGAAGTATGTGCGCTTGTATCATAACCTGTGGAAATGTGCTCTTTTCCCATAAAATGGTACTTTGATATCAATATTTGAGAAGTTGATTGCTATTCAACTATTTGGCCCCTAATCTTAGCTTTTGCTAACAGAAATAATATATGACAATTTAATAACTTGACTGTTCTCAAAGGCTCACTTGGTCATTCAGTAGGCTCACTATTTTTTATGACCTTAAACTTGGAATCAATATCTTGTGGACCTATACCTGCACCCCAGCAAAACCTTAATGATTTTATACTCGTCCCCTTGAAGAAGATTTCTGCGTCACACTTCCTCCAGATAATCATAATAAGAAAAAAATGTACTGATAGCCATATAGGCCTGCATTTAACTTGGGCATATGAAAACAAAGCATCATTACTTTTCAACCCCATACAAAAAGGATAAGGGCAGGTTTTTAACTCTGTTGCTTAGGATCAAATGCAAACAGGTTTCTGTATTAATGATGCAATACTAATAAACCATAACACACAGGGAAGATTTGTTCTCTCAAAAGCAGTAGATAAAGCCTGGAGTCCATACAGGAAAGAAGTGATTGCTTTAAATCTAATATTCTCTGCTCTGAGATATACAGACTCAGAGACTAATTGACCAGTACAGGCAGCACCTTTGGAACTGCACAAAGTTGCTAATCAAACCAATTTTACTGCTTGCTTTCCAGCCAGTTTACATAACTGACATGGTATCGTACAGTCTACAGTGTAACATTGGCTGGTCTGGCCCTAAATCTCACCAAAGAAGTTACTCCTGATGAAAGCAAAGTTTTTGCCTTGGATAGGATGCAAAACATGCCAAAACCTAACTGTGGGTGACTAAGATTCATGAAAACCTATTCAAGATGCAATAATTAGAGCAATCAATGCATTTTGATTATCTGATTACCACCTTTCGACTGCCAGTGGCAGAAATAACCTTCCATAAAATCACAACCTCATTGAGATGAAATTGGGAGCAGATGGGAAGTTGTTTCTGTTGTTGACATTTCAGTTCCTGAATACCCTTTGAAAGCATGTAGTGCTTCTGCATTATAGTGTAATTAGAATAAAGCAACAAAATCAATCTCTTTTCACTCCACAAATACAAAGATTATCATCCAAAAGGTCAGCCTGGCATATGATAAAAATATTGACAAGTAGTACACTGCATTCTAAATGTCCTATTTCCATCTACTCAGTGCATGGCATTGGGAGTAGACATTCATTCAGAAAAGAACCATTTACAGAGAAATTTACTAGGGTTTTAGTAGGGCTAGATCAAACGGATTCAGACAGGTGAAGCCCATACACCTCAAACAGGAAGGGATTGGTAAGGGCCTGCTGAAGCTCACAATCTAACACACAAACAAGCTTTGAAGGGCAGTAAGGCAGCTATCATACTTTTAGGTTTGTGCAAGCTCTTCTGAATAGACTCTTAAGGCTAATATGAGCGGCATTTGGATATTGAGCACAAAATTATTATATAATGCCCTATCCTGCTCTCACTGAAATGACAAAAAGCATCTGTCCTGGACAACATTAATGTTATTGGGACATTGTTTTAAAATACCCCATTCCGTCCCTCACTCAAAGAAACAAGTAACCCCTTTTCTCATACAGTTCATGCTATAGTGCACACATGTGCTATACAGATGCAGCATCTAAAGAGACTCAAGCACTCTGGGTTTTTCAGCAGAACAGTCTGCCACCCAGTTTCATACTTCTCAGCAAACCTGAGCTGAGTTTCATGGGGCATTAGGCACATACCTGGATTTTGAATGGAAACTCATGCATTCTTACAGGTGCCCATGTCAAGAGAGTTAAAGCTTTCCCTTAAGATCACCACTTCTGATTCTGGAGCAGTCTTGGCAAGAAAGCATGTAAGTGCATATCTCTCTGTACAGCCTTTTATAAAATCCAGAGGAGCATCCTGAACCCCCTGTTTTCATATTCATTTATGTATAACAGCACTATTAAAATGGTGATTAGATACATGAGTGTGCATTCTGAGAGATCCAGACAGTCTTCTCCATGAAATGCACTGACAAGTTACACAAAGGCTTCCTTACGTTCTCAACACTTCGAGATTTCTGGGCTTCTTGCCTGCTACAGAGCCCGGCTGTGGGAAAACACCGTGTTTAGGAGCAATCCTGTTTCACTGAACTCAGCGTGGTGACATTCAGGCCCCATGGGACCAGCGATTCCAAGTAGCAAATGGGAAGAGATACTTGCTAACATACGAGAACATGGACCGAAGTGTTGAGATGAGGTATAATATTGAAAATATTACAGTGCAAAACAGATGTTATTTCAATATGTAGCTATTTATTTTCAAAATACACAGAATGGTATAAATCCTTCTTTGAAAACATCCTTTAAATTCATCCCTCTCCTTCGAATAAGGCCATTTAAAAAAAAATGTTCAATATAAAAAGATTTTAAAAGCTAACCTTCTTTTAATTGCTTATCTAAGAAAATTGTTACTAGTTTGAGGGGCTTGGAAACACTTTCTAAACTCTTTCATCACATTTTTCTTTAGGAAGCTTTGCACAGTGGACAGAGCTAACACCACGACCCAAATGGTAAATATTTAATCAAGAGATTGCTCCTCTTATCCCCCGCCGATAACATTGATTAATAGATTAGCTATTTAAACAGCAACACAAAGAAACAATTTCTTTTGGCTGACTTGCATCTGTTACTTTGCTTGGAAGTAATACAACTCCGTGCAGTATTTACTCTATAAGAAAGAGCTACATTAACCAAACTGTGATAAGCTCTAAACCACTGTCAACACTATTATTCAGCACAATACATAATTGATACGAAAGTTTTATATTTATCTGGCTCTAACACCCTGGCCAGAGCCAGATTATTTACCTAACGCTGCATTTTTACTTATTTATTTTTCCATGTTTTGGCTGTCTGGGCTGGGAGTGGTCACATTGTGCTGGTCACAGGCTGCAAAGAGATTCTCCAAGCATGAAAATCCAGGGCGGCATGAAGAAGCTGTGAAAGCCCTGAAGCGGTATGTGCCTGGCATCCAGGACTGGCACCTAGCTAAACTGCAGAGTCCATGAATTTGTTGGTTTTGCTTTATTAATGAATTATTTTGCTACATTATTGGATTCTTTTCCAAGAGCATCCCCCAAATAATGCAGTTTTTCAGTTAAAGCAATACAGCTTCTGCTGTAGCACATATCTCTCCATAAAAGCCATTTTAACTGGAGTTTGTTCTCAACTACATTGCATTCTTTGAAAAACAAGCAGGTTCCTGTAGTCAGTGCAAGAAAATCTGGCCCCTGTTACCAATGGTTGTACCAAGTACACACAGAATAACATAGTTTGTATTTTTTTATATATATGGGTATGTATCTCTCATACATATACATTGCAGACATTATCCTGTTTTGAAAGACTTGCCCCTATTTATTTCTGCATATTTCTGCCCCTTTCTCCCTCATTGCCGTAAGATACCAAAGCCAGTAAAGGGACCCAAGCAGGTCACAGTAGGCGAAGCTCCTTGCATCCCTTAATACCATTTGCTCTCTAAGTACGGACACCATCACTTAGCTCTCCCTGGAGGGCCTGCAAAGGGCAATCCTCCTTCAACACCTCCTACCACCACCTGCAGCGGTCCTGCAAATAGCAGGGGACCGATTTATGCAGCCAACTCTTCGTGGCCCAGCAAGTCACAGTGAAAACATGCGCTGAAGAACCATAAAAATGTTTTTTTAAAGGTAAAGCGGAGGCCCTAAAGCACACGCATGAATTTAAGTGTGAGCTGAACAGCTTTGCTGAGCCAAGGCTTTCCACAGGATGTACATTTAAGGACATAGCTAAAGCAAACCAAAGTATAGCCTTGAGCAACAAGGCTACCATCCAAATCTCAGTGCAACAGAGAAAAGCCTTTCCATAGTCTCATGTCCAACTAGTCCCATTGGATCGGAACCCAGAATATTAAAAGTAGTAATGAAATTAAAGGTAGTAATGAAATGTCAATAACAAACAAAAAGGAACACTCCCTGACAAGGATATACCCTAAATAATTTCAGCAAGTTATTGCATGAGAACACTGAGTAGTTGCACTTCTAGGTCTGGATGGGGCAATTTGAAATTGTCTTCCTTAGATGTCAGAATGATTTGTCAGAAAAAAGAAATGGAGATGAGCTTTCCCACTAAATGGCTAAATTTTCTACTTTTTTTATTTCTAAATCAATCTTTTTGTAAAGTCATTCATAATTTATTATTTATCTATTCAAACAGCAATTAATGAAAGCAATGTAATTGTTTATTCTCCAGTGCCCCAAGTGCCTAGTCCAATGTTTTGAGCAAATAAAATATAGGCGATTTATGAATACAGAGAATACACTTTCTTTATTACTGACTACCATTAAAATGATTTTCTCCAGATAAATTAACATTAAATTACAATAGCCATAAATTACCAAAGCCATATTCAAATTTTATTCACATATAACAGCAAAATAAATTAAATGAACTATTATGATAAATTACATCTGAATTAAATGAAAATTGTGTCTTATGCAAGCACTTAGTTCATTTAGAGCATCTATGTTTACAGATACCAAAACCAAGCACTTTTTTGCGATGACTGTTATGGTCGTGTTTAGAAACACAAAAGCCATTTTACGTAAAAACAATCAACATACTTCTTCAGGGAGATCACCTAAGCAGAAACTAAAATTCCCCTCTGTTATAATACCCCATGGATTTAATAAATCAGCATACAGGTGTTTTTTTTTTATATTTCCCATTGCCTTAAAAAAAACACATTTGCACAGGCAGCTTGAGGTAGAAAATGTAAGGGAGAAGCTGAAAGCGTAATATCAAAGGAAGTCCTTCCTGCAGGAAAGGAGGCATCTTCTCTGTAACTGTTTGCACTGATGGAGCAGGGAGAGTTAAAATCTAAGTCTTACACTACTACGAAGGAAACCAAACTTCACTACTTACACTTCACCTATACAAGCAGAACTTGAGGCCACAGTTTCATTCTCAGTTTAAAAGTGGAGATGAAAGATGAAGTTCTGCTGTAGTTTTGCGTTTTCTCCAAACGCTAGTAAAGACCTCAGAGAGAAGACGATGTGCTCGAGAAGGCTGGATAAATTGCCCAGCATTATTTAGAAATGGAGACACTCTGAAAGCAGCTTTGGTGAGGAAGGGGTAGACTCCTCTGGTGGCCAGGCCCAGGTCTGGGATTTCTCAAAGACAGATGCTGCTAATAAAAATGCGCACAGATGTTCAAAACATAATTGAGAAAGTCCTCTGGGCTCCTCCTAGAAGAGGCTGGATATACTCATAATCTCTAATTCCTTTGGGTTTACCTCCTTCTTGCTGAACAGCGAAAAGAAAAAGAATTACCTCACAGGTGCCAGCAAGTTGGGATAACAAAAACACTAAGTTGCAACCCTCCCTGTACCTCTTTTGCCAATAGTTTTAATTATGCTACAGGTATAGTTATAGACCTATAGAGCAATTGCCCTTAATATTCAATTAAAGCTTGGATATGTGCACTCTCATGTGAATGTCCGTGTTAGCTTTAACATAGAAAAGGGGGTGAACCCTTTTACCCCTATACCTACCTCCTACCTTCTTTTTTTTTTTTTTTCTAAACTGGAAAAAGCTTATTCAAATAAGGAGACAATTTCATAAAACAGTTTCATGGGCAAGAGCTAAAAGCTGAAATACCTTTGAATAGATAAATCCTAAAATAATTAATGTCTTTTTTTTTTTTTTTTTTTTTCTGCCCCCTCCGGTTTTACCTGCCACAATTTTCACAGGTGAATAAGAGGTTCAGATTCCCTGGCAGATATTGTCTTAGCAGCCTCAGGTAGCTACCTGAATTGGTTACATTCAATTCACATTTTTCAGCTTTTCTTTAAATCCTGAACAGCTACAGACCTACATAAACTATGAAGCGGAAGGACAAAGTTTCTGGGGAACAAAGCAGCTGCAACACTGTGTATGAGCTTGTAGCATCTGCTTCTGAGCCTCACTGATAAATGGAGGCTGCCACAGCTACTTGGCATAAAAATTATTAGCTAGCTTCCTTTAAAGCTATAAAAGGTCCTTGAAAGTGGGACACCTGCCTCTATGGCATTGGTACAGCACTGTACAAAACACTGTACAAAAATAGTACAGCTTTAGACACCACACAGAGTGACACACAGGTAGATCTTTCAAAGAAACACACACAAAAGCAGCACTGTGCACAATTAAGCATCCATATATTAAAGACGGCGAACATGAGAATAGAAAGGCAACAGGCTACCTAAAGGAGAAAATGTCCATGTTATTTCCTTCAAACTTCATTCACGTACGAGTTTTGAGTGTTACAAATGAAGATACTAAGATTAACAAGGATATTATTTCTTGGAAAGGTTACAAAGATGTGCCTTCCTGTGCTCTGGCTGCTTCAGAGCCCAAATCTTCAAGCACCTCTCTCGAAAATGGTTCCCAGGGGGTTATTGGGAGCACGACGGGGAGCCAGTGCCGCGGTGACCCAAGGAGACGGGCACAGGTCAAGCAGGCAGGGTGCAAGCAAGACCTGGAGGACCCTGAACTGCCTCCCCCTGCTTCGCTTGTGGCTCCTTGGCTTGGGGTGAGCTCATGGGGAGCGGGGGCCAGAAGTCCCTCACCTCCTCCCTTCTCCAGAAGGACATCATAAAATTCACTGCCCGAATCGGACGAGGAGAACAGGCCCGTGGGGGACAATGTCTCCTAGCCCTGTGCCAGAGGGCACCCAAGGGCAGATAAAATAGCAGGCTCTGACTGCCAGCTAACCCATCAGTCACATCGCCCGAAGCACCAGATTATTTGCTTACAAAAGACCTTCCACTACTTTTTACTGCTGCCTTTCAGGGGTCACTTGGCTTATGAATAATGAAGCCATTCAATGCGCTCCATCTGTCACCTGCCACCAGCCACACTGTTTTATTGCAAACCCCAGACAAACTTGTTTGCTAGTAGGTGGCCATAAATTGCCTTGACTTGTTACAGTTATCACGCAAGGGTAAAACTTGGCATCATAAAAGACGTGTTAAACCACCTCTAATGCACTGATATTATCAGCCTTTAATAAAATCCTACAAGACAGAATCTAGCAAAGTCCTTTTTTCCTTCTCTTCTACCTCTGTTCTCTACAGTGTATGTGGTTATCACACCTGCCCATTGATCACACATCTCATACGGAGCAGCCGCAAAGAAATGTTCTGTAGGCAAGAGCAGGATGTAGGAGGAAAACAGGGTTTTGTTGGTTTGTCTAGAACATCAAAACAGATTCAAACTGTGCCAGGGGAGGAAAAAAAAATCATCAGTTTTAGTCTCTAAAGACATGGTCTCTGATGACTGAGCAACTTCATTGTCCATCTACCAGACTGAGAGAGCAGGATTTGATTCATCCTTACTCTATCCAAACATTAAAGAGAGCAGATACTAAACTAGCTGAAAACTGATCTAATTGGCCTCAGTCACGGCCATATCCTGCTTAACCTTCACTGTAAGACGAACAGAAATATCTGTGTAATAGCATGAAGAATGGTGGTTTGCACATGCAAACACAAGCCACCACAGTCGCATTGCACTGTGACCACAGAATGATTTGTGTTTTTTGGGAGTGAGTTCAAACAGGAATGGCATTCACTAGCAAAGAGGAATCTTTAGCCTTTTAAATGTTGCAAGGGGGTGTGAGCAGCAAGGGGGGATGAAACATGACTCTGCAGGAGGTTAAGTGAATCTGGAAAAAAACTGTTCGCCTGCCATGGAAACCCACTTGAAAACAAAACAAAGTAAAATCACATCAAACCATCCAACTCCGGTAACAAAAAGCCGAATAAACTCTGGGACAACATTCATAAAATTAACTTTCCGCTTCTCTTTCTGCCTTAGTGAGCACAGTGCATTTTCTCCGTAAATGCTCAGCTGCTCAATCACAGAGCACCTCTCAGAACCAAAGCAATATCCCCTGCGAGCACAGCGCTGGAGAGCACCAAGAGCACAGGTTTTTCAAGCAACAGGCAAGGGACAACAGCAAAGCAGAGCTCCATAGCGCGCTGCACACTTAGACACAGTTCTTCACACGGTCTGATCACCTTCCTTGTGAAGGGTTCAAAAGTGAGTCAACCACCTAGGTGTTATTCAAAGTGTTAACTCCCATTTTATTCAAAGTGTTAACTCCCATCTCTGCCAGGAGATACTGGCAAAAAGTTCACCTACTGTCCCAGCCACAAGCGCCCACCGCTTACATGCCTGCCACTGAAGGGGCAAAGACGCCTGAAGGGAAATTATTGTTGCAAAAATATTAGAGAGAGCATTAGAATTTAGTTTAGGTATTAAAATACTACTATTTTATCTTTATTTCTTCTGTTGACCCTTATTTCTGTCTTCTATCACCTGCCAAAGGAACCCCATTAACATCTGACTGGGGTTCATTTTGCAACAAACGTTGAAATCTTGCATTTTCTTTCTCCTGGGCCAAAAAATGGAAAAGTGTTTTCATGCAATGCAGCGTTCCTTTAGACGGGAAATGTTTAAGAAAAGCAAAGGAAATTTTTTTTTTTTTTTTTGAGGTAGTTTAAAAACTGAACACGTTGGAGGAAGCAGCTGGCATTTGTTCCATCATTGCTTTTGACGGCCCCCTTATTTCAGGACCAGGATGCTAATCTGCAGCTTTCTCCAGTGCAGGAGTGCTCCAACCAGGAGGCTCCAGATTTCTGGACTCCTGCTCTTCCATACTCTTCAGAGCCAGTTCAACGTGCATGGCAAGTACACACAGGTGTTAAGCTGGACAGCATTAGGCTGCCTTTCCAGCCAAAAAAATAAAACACCCAAATTTCAGTCCCTACTGCAGTCCATGCAATTATTCATGGAAATTTTAAGTTGTGCAGTCTCCACTCTTGGAGATTTTCAAGATCTGACTGAAAAAAAAAAAAAAAAAAAAAAGGCCAGAGCAGCTGGTCTGACCTCATTGCTGACCCTTCTTTGAGCAGGCAAGACACCTCCTGAGGTCCCTTCAACCCCAAATTATTCTGTGAAATTACAGGAACAACATGAGATTCAACTTCAAGAATAAGATTTATTGGCTATTTGGGCATTCTGCCCTTAGCAGTCAGGAACACGGATTCCTTACTGGGAAGAGGGAGTCTAATGTTGCTTAGTAAAAGGCTTTACTCCCAAACTGTTAGAGGTATGGATGAACACTCATTTTTCTTCTTCCAGCAGTTTTGTGACTATCACCCTGGACATTTCTCCCTGACATTATCTGCAGAGTACAATTCAAGCTCATAGTACACTTCAGGATGAATAAAACCACACTTTCCAACAAGTGTATTATTTGCTAAAAATGCT
The DNA here is from genome assembly GCA_013398735.1 of Nothocercus julius. Taxonomy (NCBI): domain Eukaryota; kingdom Metazoa; phylum Chordata; class Aves; order Tinamiformes; family Tinamidae; genus Nothocercus; species Nothocercus julius. The sequence goes on from VZSV01000339.1 coordinate 401,799, forward strand.
CTGGCCAGTTCTGTCTCACTGAACCTTCATCTGTCCCACGATCTCAGAAGGCACTGAGGAAGCACCTTCCTCAATCAGGAAATCTTGAGGTATACCAGCATCCATCGCCAGTTACCGCTCACCAAGGGAGTAAGATAGAGGGATTACCATGACTTCCCCAAATCCCGAGAGTTTTCTCCATACGTCAAGACTCCTCATCTCTTTAACAAGAGAAGCCTCTAGCTTAACAGGAATTTTATTTAAAAATTATACTGGGGAAAATTACTTCTAATATCTGCAGGGGAAAAAAATTATGCTTTCTGGATTAGGACTTTCATGCTGACATTGTTTTAGAAAAGCTTGTTTAAAGAAAACAGTCAAAGAGACCAATGACTACTTTTTTTTTTTTTTTTTTCCAAATAAATATTCTGAAGATGTCCTTTCTCAGTTACATTTCTACATGGTATAATGAAAGCAGGAGCAATTCCTTAAAGACTAGTACGCTTAAAAGGCAGTACTTCTAGAATTTGTGAAAAGATACTGCAAAATATATCAAAAATCATCTTGCAATAGGTGAAATTATTTTACAGATGAAGCATGACTCTTCACTAAGCTTTCTGATTTGTACTTTCTATATTGGATGCAAGCAGCAGAGGTCTTGGGAATGAACTGATCTTTATTAGCAGCCCTTTAAACTCCTGTTTAACTTACCTGCACTGAATTATTCAATAGCTTCATGCATTAACTGCTGAACTTTTCATGCTCTTTTACCACAACACTATTCCACATTGGATCTTCTGGTTAGGTGAAACAAGTTAAATATAATTCATAAAAAGTGTTTAATTTGTGAAATACAATTCATGAAAGCACATAGTTAAGCTAAGTAAAAATAAATGAATAAATAACTAAATGGTAGAGAACCAAAATTTATATGAGAATTGAAATGTTGTGTGAACATTATTCTATGTAAATGCACTAAAGTATGTAAGAAATGGTTGTTATACTGGAAGTAAGAAAATCTTAAATGCATACATTACCCCAAGCAGTTTATTCCTTCCTAAAAAGACTCCTCAGCTTGCTCTCAAAAACAGGTATGAAGCAGTGCTAAACATGGTCAAATGGGAAGAATCCTGTGATTTTTTTTTCCAGGAAATGTTAGAATGCAAAGGATCACAAAGGTATGAAAACATGTTCGTCAACTTCAATGAATCACATAAAATTCAAACATAGCAGCAACTCACTCTAGGGAGGGAAATGTCATACCTGGGGAGTCACTTGCGTTTTCCTACCTCCATTTTCTGTAAAAGTCAATTATTGACAAATATAAGCTCAACAACAGGTCCTAAACCTGCTTTTTCTTTTTTAATTTTTTTTCTCTCATGCGGTATTTCATTTTGGGATGCGCACTCCCACCAAGCTGCCACTTTCCTCACATAACCTTGCAGTTATGCTCATCCACGAGTGCCTGGCCAATAACTCAGGAAGTTAAAGTTATTTTTCAGGGTTTGGTGTCTCAGCCTAGTGCAGCAATGGAGATACCAAGCTGTGGTGATGCTCTGTGTAATTTGGACTCCTTTGCCATCAGTAATTGGACCACAACCAACATTTTTTGAAAAAGGCTGTCAAAAAGCCATCAGGAATTAATGATTTTTCAGCCACTATCAGCACTGCGTGTATTTCAAGAGCTTGGCACTTGCTTTCCAGGGTGCTGGTTCTGATTAATGAACAGCTAGCTCCTGACATTATGCAATTTATTTTGTTAAAACTGAATGCCTGATTGTAATGATCAGAAAGTGCGTGGCTTGGATATTTAAAACCACAATAAATCCAAAATGGACTTAAAAAATTAAATACCTATCAGAATGATCACATTGCTGTGGATGTAATAAGCTCTTCCATAAACAATCAATAATTCTCACCAGCAAGAACATTCCTTCATATCCCGGGCAGAGTATTTTCAGAACAATCTGGATATTTTTGATGTTTTCTCCCTTTCTCTGGAGGACACAACGCCTCTTTGGTGAAGGTCTGCTAGGTGCTCTGCCTGCTTAGATTCTCGTAAGCAAAGGGTATCATAGTTGGGCCTTTCTTGTCATAGGACGCTAGGAGCTTTGAGGCAGCTTCAGCCAAGCCATCCTGCTCGTGGTGAAAAATGTTGTCACAGAGGAAGGTTTGGCAGTGGGACAGAGATCTTCCTACCTTTTACGCAGATCTCCTCCTCCAAGCTTGCTGTGATCCCCAGCAGCCATCTCCTTAGCTACAACATGTGTATGTTGTCCCAGAGGGACACAACCTTTTCCCATGGTTCCTACACACAGAAATGATCTTCACTACAGCTAGGAGCCACACACACCACACTTCTATTATCCACCAGCCAACGAACCAGTGAACAAAACCCCCACCCAGCTGCCAAAATATCGGAAGTCTTGGGAAGGTAATTCAGTAATTGCCACCCTCAAAACTTTTGCAACTTCTGCCCCAGTCATGAAATTCTTAATTAACTCTTGCACAGCGCTGAACAGCAGTGAAGCACCAATATTAATAATTAACAACTCTCCTCTCGTGCTTTTCCACCTTCAATTCTTCTAGCAATACCTGCTGTTCTTTGCCCTGATAGTCTATTTTAACTTTGCCTTTTTGTCTTCCACTTTGTATTCTTTTGTCCTTGAACTTGAAAACACTTACAGAAATCTTAACATTAAGCAGAGGAGCAGCCCCTCTGAGGGCAAGGAACTATTCCTTCTAACAGAGAAAGTAAATATTTACATAGAAATTACAGAGATTGTTCCTGAATCCACGGTGCTCCACAGAGCCCCTTTATTGCAAGAATGTTGTGCAAGTTCAGAATGAAAATTCAGGCCCAAGAAGTAGTTTTAACTGATTCTTAGCAGGTATTCTCCTTAAGCTAAGCACTTTTTCTTATTTATATACTTATATTTATATTTAGATACTGCAGTGTAATACACAAAAGCAAAGGGAAAAATCTACAAGCCAGAATAAGAAAATTCTCCACTTCTACAAACTGGCATAGCAGCTTTTCTTCTGTGCTACAGCCATATCAATATTTAGAACACTTTAATTTTACTCTTTAAACACTTTGACTATTCTTTTTCAAAAGAAATGGTTTAAAAAGGGATTTCCAATCCTTATATGTAATGCCTACACAACAAAACATCGATCACATAATCAAAGAGATTTGCCTACATTTAACAAACTGCCAAATTTATCGGTTAGGAATCCTTCAAGTCACTTCTCAGGCTAGCTGCTGCTAACGCAGAATGTGTGTGGATGCCAATCCAGCTGACTGCCCTCCAAGTCTCTTGCAAAACCACTGTGTTATGAAAGTTGCATAGACTGTGTTACTGTATTCTCTGTTACTCCCACCCACCATCACAGCATTTCACTAGCAGCAATCCACAGTCCTACCTAACTCTTCTTTCCATTGAAGGCAAAATCCTCCATTACTGAAGTCTTACGAGCTACTAAGAGAAGCAATTCGGGCACTTTAGCAGGAGACAACAAGTCACAGAAAGGAAGAAGACAAGGTCAGCACAGGGATATGCCAAGTATTGGGTCCAAAAATGGTCACAGGCATTTCAGAGCAAAGTAGAGAAAGTGTTTCTGAAGTAGACAGCTTACATGGGAAAGATGGTAAATCCTGCAATCAAATGTCAACTTAATCTAAGATGAATTCTGTCCAAAACTTCCAAAAATTCCCAGAGGTGGAGCACTAGGCCACTGATGCTGCAATACAGACTTTGTATTGTACTTCAAAAGGAGTTTCTTTATTGCTTCAGGTCTTACTTTTCTGAAAAAAAAAACTTGTTTCTGGGTTAATTAAAATTGAAAGCATTTGCCAAAGCCAGTGGAACTAGGTACACTTAGAGCTTGTAGAAATTAGAGTGTTACACAGTATTTAATCAACTGGTGAAATAATTTGAATTCAACCAGGGCAGGGGGTGAGGATTTTTTTTTTTTTTTTAAGTGATATTGATTCACATTCTTGAACTCCAGAATTAAATGGCTTTGAAATGAAATAGTCCGACTGCTTTGATTTTTTATCATACACAGTAAAATGGCTTTCATTATAAAGGTGATACCTGTATAATAGTCAAGTTGCAATGGAGAAGAGATGAAAGATGATTAAACAAGATAACATTGAAAATGTTACAGTACAACAGACTAAAATCATTATTCCACAAATTGTATTTCAGTTTTTGAAAGGTTCTGATCCATACTTTGCAATCTGGGAGAAATATCAATCAGAAAAACACCCAGCATCATTACATTCAACCATTATTTCATTTCTGAATAGTCCCATTTAAGTCCAACTATTTATATCAAAATTATTTCTATGTAGCACGCAACAGCAGGATCAGAGCAATTTGTAGCACATATGTACATAAAGGAGGACACTATATCCATATAATAAAACTATATATGCATCTTAGTCACTCAATCTGCCTATTGGATGTGTGCCTTCCAACACACACGCATATCTCAGTATCGCTAAGAGCCTCTGCTTTTGTTCGATGGAACAGTCACTATGATCGACACAACTAACAGAGGCAAACGTTGGGTCCATCTGTCACATATATATCGTATGTCTTCAGCTGCCTCCTGTAACGTGTGCCTGTTACGTAACATATAACAGAGATACCCATATTCTTAACAGTTAATAGGTTTTTCCCCCTTTAAATTAAACATGACATTTAATATGATTTATCTGGAGCCCGTGTACATACATTCACACAAAGCCCAAGCATAAAATTTGAGTATATGATAAAGGTTGCAGATGAGTAACACACTGAAGATCAAAGCAAGAAGCCTACTGTTTTTTTCGCCAGGAGGATTTTAGGCTGAAAGTTTAAAATTGTCTTTATCTTAGAGATAATAAAAGGGAAAATTATCCAGGGCAAAGACCAAGCTAGTGGGCTAAAAGAGCGCAATGTGCATAAGGCTGTATCTTTCTGGAAGACATGGGAAAGCAGAAAAGCAGCTTTTACACTGCTCTGCCCTTCCCTCTGTGGAAGAAGGCACATAGAAATGAAGTTCTCTCTTTGCATAGGGTTTATCATGTAAGCTAAGGTGATTTTGCTTTAGAAGTTCCCTATTTAAGAGAGGGGCAATGGGATAGTTAGTAACGGAGCCTCCTTGGAGCTGAATTCACTACTTTGTTATGGCCAGGAATGTCTACAGTCACTCCAACAACTGCAGAAAAGTAGATTCACACAACTTGCAAAATTCCCTGAACTCTAGTTTTTCCTGTAAAAGGGTATTAGAAATTGCAAGCTTAACAGGAAGAGCATTTTTAAGGACAACACAGCAGTAGCACCATTTTGCACAATAATTTCTGAACCCATTGCACAAACCAGAGGAAGGAATAGAACAAGTCAAGTCAAGTAACAAGACAGGAGTTTTAACAACAGCAGAACTGAGTTATTTTAGAGGGTACAGCTTATCTGGAAGGCAACATTTTTTAAAAACAGTATGAGAACAAAGTCAAAGGCTTCTGGTGCCAAATACAGCCTTGCAAGACACATCTGAATTGTCACTTGAAATTAGTGGAAGGAGCTTCATGTGTTTTACAGAGCCTGACCACTTAGTGGACTAGGCCCTTTGCTTTCAAAAAGCATTTGTGTGCAGGAATGAAGCAAGTTTATACAATTTAATTTAGTTACAGGAGCTCTTAAAGGAAGAGTGGAAAGGCTCTACACAAGCAACACAGCAGTAAAAAAGCAGAAGAGCCCAGAATCAAAATACAAACAAACAGACCAAAAATATAAGTGCTCAAAATGCCTTTGGGAAAAAAAATCTTCAGGAAACTTAAAAGTTAAACCAGAGGTGCTTGGAAGACTTATCATTAGATCCAGGGAGATGATTGATACCCTTTTGACAATAAATAGGGCATTTTTGCATTCGTACTGCATTAGTACCATGTTAGCAGCAGCTGCCTAATAACCATCTCAGTGCTTGGATGCTTGAACGTGGTTTAAGGAATGGCATATCCTAATAGCCAAAGGGTATTTATTAGAGCTTCTCTATAGATATAAAGTTAAAGGAAATCCCTTATCTCCCTCTCACTACAGAAGGCAATAAAATTAAGTATAGTTATTACATAGTACTTTCTTCTAACAAGCAGGGAGATTTAAAGGCCAATCCACATTTTTTAGACCTAGTAACAAAAACCAAGAACAGGGGAGATCAGAGAGAAGCTGAAAAGGTACCAAACCCTCTGCTTAAGGTACACCGGCAACTTGGTGTAGCAAAAGAGGCTGTTCCAGCTTAATTAAGGTCATTTTTCAGGAAATGGGAAGGAAAAAAGGCACCTCGCACATCAAGTCTCCCAGCACCTACATCATTTCTACCTCTAAACTTCAAGGGACCCAAGTGTGCTGTGCAGACCCTCCACGGAGCCAGTGCAGGGCCTCAGCAGCAGCTGGATGCTGCTTCCCTGGGGAAAGGAGCAACCTTCCAGTGCCTCCATCCCGGCGGCTTCCTCAGGGAGCACGGCAGGGAAAACGGCGCCAAGCAAGGTGGACCCAGTGCTCCACATCCACACCTGCCACTTGTGTGTATTACTGCTACTTGGTCCCCGATAAAAGACAGAAAGGGTTTAGAAGTGACACTGTCAACACGCTCACAGTTGCTACTTTTCTTACAGGTGATTGCAAGACGGGTCAAAACGAAGAAGATCTGCCTGTAGTATCTAGGAAGGGAGAGACTGGTAAATGTGCAACTCCAAGGACATCCAAGCAGAGAGAAACCCAAGATTAGAAAGAATATATTTCATAATGCAAAGCTGATAAGCTTCACACAGCACCCCTTGAAGTCATCATGCTTTCACAGAGTCTCTAAAAACCTAAAACTATGGTGCAATGCCTCTCTTAAAAGGAAAAAGTGCTTCCCCATGCAGTCCCATGCTGTTATTTTGATGTTGCATTTGTTTTGACTGGGAACCCTGCACAAGGCCAACTAAAGATCTGTGTTATAGATGGTTGAAAAAAAAAACAATTACCATCTCATTTTTATCTTGTTTTGTACTTTGTAATCAAGATAATCTTTTGTTTTCTTAGAATAAGAAAATACTAACAGCCAGTGACAGGACAAGGGGTAACGGGTACAAATTGAAACACAGGCTCCATGTGAGGAAGAACTTCTTTCCTGTGAGGGTGCCAGAGCCCTGGCACAGGCTGCCCAGAGAGGCTGTGGAGGCTCCTTCTCTGGAGACCTTCCCAACCCGCCTGGATGCCACCCTGTGCCCCGTGCTCGGGGTGTCCCTGCTGGAGCAGGGGGGCTGGACTAGATGGTCTCTGGAGGTCCCTTCCAACCTCAACCACTCTGTGATTCTGTGAATAAGCTTATAATACGTTCATCTTAAAACTTGCTCTAGGTTAAAAACAAGGTAGATAAGTCAACAAAAGACATCGTTATTAGAATTGCTCAGGAATTAGCGGATGTATCACTGGAAAGCCCATCTTCCACCTTAAGGAGAGCAGCTATGTCCCAAAGCTGAGAGATCTCATCAAGAGCAAAGGTCATCATGAGATCTCAGACTACCATGTGCCAAAGCATACAGACAAGTCTTCTTTGACAGAAATACAAGCTGTGCTACATTCCTTCCAGTAAGAGATAATGTAATTTGGACTTGTGAAAAGCCACTTGCCTGGGCCATATTTTATGAGCACCCATTACAATGTCATAACACAACTGAAAGGATCTAAAACATGTTGTAAAGCAAATTTAATCTGAAGCCATTCTTTGGCACTCCACTGGTGTAAATCAGGTCCAGTAAGTAGGAACGAGGTCGGCTAAATGCCTTGTATCTATGGCAAGGACTGAATATCTGCTTTTAAGTGGTGGGACTGCAACCACTCCATCATACTTTTCTATTGGAGAGATTAATCATTAATATTGCACTAATAAATATCAACTTTAAGAGATACAATAACCATCCGTGTTGCAAATGCCAAATTATGTACTTTTCATATAAGGGTTCTTACCTTTTCTCCTAAATATATTCTTACCAACTTTTCTTAATGTTTTGATTTTATGCAGGATGACAACATTTGCAGATGGTGATATGACACCAACTTTCAGATTACAAAGTCAGTAACTTGAAATCTGAAAGAGCTCAAATTGTCCAAAAATCATTAGTTATTTACAGCTAGTAAATTCTCTTCCCTGCTGTGTCAACACACCTAGAAAACAATTCTTTTAATATGGTCATTAGAACAGTTGCTCTCTTGCTTACCAGTTGCTCTTGAACAAGTGTTTTGACAGCTGCTTCCAAGGAAGCTGCAGCTTAAAATCAATGACACAAAACTCAGTCTAAAGCAAAAACAGCAGGTTAGCCTGGATGTAACCACCACTTAGTCACAAGGCTGCTGACCAGGAGGTTTTATGTGCGTAACATACCTGGAACCTCTGTGGGAGCATCACAAAAATACACCTTGATGAAGTTCTTAACACTCATTACTCTGTCAAGCATCACTCAGTGATAGAAGAGCTCTATCATAATTGTGTGCCATCAGTTCAGCTTTCATTTAGAGCTGCTTTGCTTTTCCAGTTTGCATTTATCTCACACACAAAAGGTAACGCTGAAGTGCAGCATCCCATACCAGCTAAAGTAATTGGTAACGTAGCTGGGAAGCACACAGGGAATTAGCCTGAAAGCAATTATATTGCCAGTGGTTTGCTTGAACCCTACAGTGGGATAAATGCAAATGAATTCAGTGATGTTATGGTTTCCTAACTAATTTACCAGTCATCGTGGGTATCATCTAACATCTAAAATAAGTTTATCACAGACCTGAGCCATTGCAGTTCAGCTTTTTTTTTTTTTTTTTGAGGAAAAAAAAAATCTTTCGTTTACCTATACAATTACTAACAAGGTTTATGAGGTCTAGGAATGTTAGCATAACTTCAAAGCATTTTACAAATTGATCTTTTTTAGCATCCTTCCAACACTGGAAAGAATTACCTTTATTTAACGGAGAAGCAAGCTGCAGCACAGACACGGTGACTCATCTGCCAGATAAGTGCCCAGATACCATGGGGACGACAGAGGAACACAGAACACAGTGTCCAAAGCAGATCACATGAGGCATTACTGAGCTGCAGCTTGAGTTTCTAGTACATTAATTGTGTCTCCTTTCTATATTTAATCCCCTTCATATATCTGTTTTTTCACCATTTTCCCTGTCCATGCCACTCTGCTATTCAGTTACTTCCCTGTACGTGTGTCTCTTCCATCTGGTTCTTTCTCTTATACACGATGCTTTCTTCCTCTGCTATCCAGTTATTTGTCTTACACTGATGGCTCCCAGATACCGCAAGCAGCTCCAGTTTCCTGCATCTTTTGAGCTTCCTCTTAGAGAATCACAGACTCACAGAGGGGTTGAGGTTGGAAGGGCCCTCCAGAGGTCATCTCATCCAGCCCCCCTGCTCCAGCAGGGACACCCAGAGC
>VZSV01000340.1:0-12460 GCA_013398735.1 Nothocercus julius
CCCACGGAGGCCGCATGAAGGCCTGTAGGACCCCACCCCGGTCTCGTGCACACAGAGGCCTCGGAGGGGGCCACCCATAGGCCTATTCGGCCTCCCAGCTTGGTGTTCACAGATGCTCCAGGTTCCACACGAAGGCCCCAGCAGCTGCATTAAGGTCCATAAGGCACCCCCAACCGCATGCACACGCAGGCACCAAGGGGCCACACGAAAGCCAGTAGGGCCCCCCCAGCCTTTCTGCCCTCGGAGGCCATGGGGCACCGCACAAAGGCTCATAGGGCCCTCGGCCCCATACACATGGAGGCCCCAGGGGGATGCATGAAGGCTTATTCGGCACCCCCATGCACACGGAGGCCCCAGGGAGCCTCAAGTATGCCAGGAGGGCCTCCCCCAGCCCCATGTGCATGGAGGCCCCAGAGGCTGAACAAAGGCTCACAGGGACTCTCTGGCGTCGTGCATACAAAGGCCCTGGGGGGGGGCCAAGAACGGCCATAGCCCCCCCCCCACTCTCGGCCCCATGTGCATGGAGGCCTCAGGGCTCACACAAAGGCCCGTAGGGCCCCCCCTGGCCCCATGCACATGGAGACCCCAGCGAGCCGCACTAAGGCCCGTAGAGCCTCCCTGGACTAATGCACACAGAGACCCCAGCCCCTAGGGCCTACCCAGCCTACTGTTCACGGAGCCCCCGGTGGCTTCACAAAGGCAAAAGGGTCCCCCAGCCACATGTGCACACAGGCCCGGGGGGGCTGCCCCAAGGCCCTTAGGGTCCCCCTGACCCCATGCGCACAGAGGCCCCAGGGGGTCACACAAAGGTCCAAAGGGCCTCCCCAGCCCCATGCGCACGGAGGCCTCAAACGGCCACATGAAGTCCCATAGAACCCCTCCCCAGCTCTGTGCACACAGAAGCCCCGAGGGGGTGTATGGACTCCTATAGCAGGCACCTGCCCTTGTGCGCATGGAGGGCCAAACAAATTCCTGTAGGGCTCTCCCAGTATCCAGGGGTCTGCACCACACCCCTAGTCCTCCCAGTCCACCCTACCCAGGTCCTCCCCACGAATCCTACTTTGACCTGCAATCCTACCTGCCTCACCTCCCACGACATTCCCTAGAGTCCTCTGAAGACATGGCATTCCCAAGAAGCCCTCTGCCCCTCGAGTCTTCCTCTGGCCTCCATCTTCACCCATGACTGACAGAACTGCAGCATCTCTGGAGCTGGAAGGGACCCCTGCACATCCCCTACTTCCACCCTTGCTCAAAGCAGTATCAACCAGAGCAGGTTGCTCAGGACCTTTTCCAGCCCTCTGCTCTCCATTTCCTCTGCAACTTTTACCTGAACCCCAGCTCCCTGAGGTCCTCCTGTACTACTCTCTCAGCCACAGACCCATCTGTCTCCCATGTCCTCCCCAAAGCCTCTCAACCTTGATGCAATAGTTTGCACCATAGCAATCTCTTCCAGTCTTCAGCACCTCACTGCACATGTACACTTGCTCTGCTGGCCCATGTTCCTGGAGAAGCTTAATCATGGTCCAGCCCTGCTCTGTATTTCCCAGCCTGGTCCTGCGCACGCAAATCTGTCCATGGGTCAAGTCACCCCAGGATTCATGTCCATCCACCCTTCTGCTAGCCTCCAAGCTCAGGTTCACCCCAACATCCTACCCTGACTCAGGGAAGCCCCCTTAGCCTTAGAGGATACATCTCTCCCTAGACTCCACCTGTCCACGCTCCTTGATCTGCCATGCTGTACATGGGGTACTACTAAAAATGTCTCTGTAGCCTATGCTCCAGTTCTTCAACCTTCCTCCAGTTCAGGTTCACAGAGTGTTTTTTCCTATTCCCCAATTACATGCCTGCTTCCCATGACGTTGCTATGGAAGAGTAAAGCAAACCAACCCTCCTTTGGGCTTTGCTCAAAGGGTTTATTGCTTTGTGGTCCCCACAAAACACCTCCAAACAGTTGCATCGAGGTCAAGCAGTGTCTCTGAAACTGACAGAGTATGAAAGAAGCTATGTGCTCCAACATGTCCAAAGGATTGAGCTTTGCTAACAAAGGAGTGGGTTTCTAGGGTGGGGGAAGCTGTGGTATCCAAATGAGAGGTGGGAGAGAAGAAAAAGAAACATTTATGGCAAGGTTAGTGTTAAATGGGATGTCAGCCTCCCAGGAAGAGGCACAATACTCCAATAGTCACATCCCAGGTGGAGGACCCCTACACTGGGAATGGACCTAGTTAGAAGAAGGGATAAGGAGAGGACACCAGGGGAGCTCTGCAGATTATTTGGCCCAGAAGCCTGTCACTTGAGTGCTGAACTCAGTCAAGCCTGGGACTCCCATCTCAGCTCTTGGCTGTGAAGATGGAGATAGACAATCACTGGTAGTTGAACATGGAAGAACAGCCCTGAAGACCTCTGCACCTGATGCTCTTCCCAGACATCAGAAGGGGACATGTAAAGGAGGTGACTGTCATTCCCTAGGAGCAGGACAAGGGAGGTCGATGTTTTAGCTAGCCCTGCTCCCCTGTAAGCTAAGTTCATTGTAGCCACCAGCCTCATGTCACAGGCAGATCAAGTAACTTGTGTGTGTCCTTTTGCCCCACTTGCCCCTCAGAGTCCAAGAGTGCCCAGGAGGCACTCTTCCATGAAGTTTCTCCACCATGGATGGAAGAGCTCATGGGGTATGACACACATGAGCTAGACAGAGAGAGCAAAACTGCAGTCTTTCAAAAGACCTGGACTCCTGCAGAGTCACCTCAACAATGACAGATGAGAGCAGTGAGTCTCACTTAAAGCCCTTCCATCAGGGCAAACTAAAAATAGTCTGATGAAGGAAACAAGAAGGGCCCCCAGTGCAATTTCTCTGATGCCTGACACAACGTTGAACAAACAGGACTAAGAATACATCCAATGTACTAGTCATTAGCATGGGCAGCTGAGGGGCTGAACATTAAAGTACTGCTTGGGATGTCTGGTCTTCTAGGTTTTTTTCCAACACTGGATTTAGCAGATGGCTTTGGTATATACCCGAAACACTTTGTTCCTGTGATGTTCCTGTTTTGCAGAGGAATGAATGGAAGCACAAGCTGTAAAATGAAGTATTTCACCCAAAAGAGGCAGTGCTGTCACTTGGATGGCTACCACCAGTGTTCCACTGCCAGGCCCCTAGTGCAAGCAATGTGCTTGATGCTTTACCGGGGTGGAGGACAGAGCCCAGCTTCAAGAGGTTGTATCGTTGGCATCAACAAGCAGAAATCACTCATAAACTGTCAGGGGGAAGGGGACACCCAGGAGCAGTAGGCCCCCCCACTGCCACCCCTTACCCCCACAGGGGCATATTCAAAACCACCTGATGAGGCTGGCTTCTGCACTCTCCAATCTCATGGAGAAAGCACAGAGCATCTAAACAGGGCTGTGGGTCTGAAGCTGGAGAAGGCTCAGCACCATCTGCTAAGCCATACTTCCCTCTGCTACAAGCAGAAGTTTTTCCAAGCTCCATGTTACTGCAATATTTACAGCACACTGAGTCAAGTGGCTGGGGCAGGCAGCCTGGGATATAGGCAAGCTTACCTGTAAGCTTACGGTAAGCAGATGCCTACTTCACTGTGAAGCAATGATGGCGGGCAAAGGTGTCCTGGGGCTGAGCGACGACATGGGCTCCTTTCTTCACATCCCAGTCCCTCTCCTGAAGCGGGACCCATTAGCACTGCTGCTCTGGGATATTAGCTTTAAACTAGCATTGCCTTAAGTTCTCCTTATCTAGTCTAGGAAGCACATCCAGGCAACAAGGAGATGTCTTTGATGCAATTCAAGGTGTCTCCAAGGTACCACTGGGCACCTTTGCCAGGTGCCCAGGACTGTTCCTGCAGCACAACCTGCACAGGCAGGCAAAGGGCAGTGCATGCTCCAAGTCATTCTCCTTGCATGGGGAAACATATTGGCTCAAGGTATGTTTGACATCAACACTTCGATTCAGCAAGCCGTAGGCTCACCCACAACCAGGTGCCCCCATGTTGATGGCCAGGACCAGCGCATGAGGCAGAACAGATGAGAACCTGGAGCTGAATCACAGAATGGTTGAGGTTGGAAGGGACCTCTAGAGATCATCTAGTCCAACTCCCTGCTCAAGCAGGGACACCTGAGAGAAGGAGACTCCACAACATCTCTGAGCAGCCTGTTCCAGTGCTCTGTCACCCTCACAGTAAAGAAGGTCTTCCTCATATGGAGATGGAACTTCCTGTGTTTTATTTTATATTCATTACCCCTTGTCCTGTCACTGGCCATCAACAAGAATAGTTTGGCCTCATTCTCTTTACATTCTTTCCCTGGAACAGGGGTGGAAAGACACTGCCACTTTCAGACTCACAGTTGCACACACCAAGCCCTGTCTGACCATCAGCCTCTTTGGGCTGTTGTTTTGGGGGCTGTAATGGGATAACTCTCCCCTGAGCTGGCGGGGAGGGACAACTAGGGCCACCTACACAGATGCCATGGTTTTACCCACCATATCACCAGAAGCAGAGTCAAGGAGCTCAGCAGCAGAGGGTTTGGCTCTAAGGGGGGCCACCAGAACAGCATCACCTATATCTCCAGCCAGAACAGCCCCTGTAGCACTGTCCACAGGGCTACCACAGAGCATCACTGCAAAGCAAGGTCAACAGCACTCCACCTAAATCAGGGGCAGGGATTGCCTACGACATGATGTGATGGGACAGTAGAACCACTCACACACCTTGGCACCATGTCAGTCACCTCCCATGCTTCAAGAATGTCAATGTCAAACCCTGGGCATCGCTCTGCCTCTGGAATTTTTTCCGATCCTGCTCTCTGGAACTGCCAACTTGAGTTTGCCTAGGATGAACAGGCTTGATGAGCTGTCACATGCTGAGCTCCTGCCAACCACACTGTCCTCAGCCTGCTGGGGGATCACATCTACCCAGGCCAGTGGGCAGGCACATGCTGCCAATCTCACCTGACTTTTATTGCCTCCTTACATTCCCAGCACTACATCCATCAAGAACCTTGTCAAACCACCTTCAAGGTTCTCCAGGCCCTCTTGGAGAGGCAGCACCATGAGCTGGCATTTATACCTCTCCTGCACAGTTTTCTCACACCCCCAATTTCTTCCTTTTTCTGAAAGGATTTCTCTTTCTCCCTCACCTGCCTCCTGGCTCATTCCAACCTCCTCGCTCTCCATCTCCTCCTTCTTCTTTGCCTTCCAACCTCCTCCACCTACCCCTAATGCCCCAATGCAGGGCACCTGCTAAGCACCCACCATGTTTTATCACAGACACAGCTGAGCTGGAGTAGCTAGTGACCTCTTTGGCCAGAATGGAGTGGGATTTAGAAAGGCTGGAGGGAAGTCTGGACCATCAAAGGGTCTGAGACCATGCAGCAATCTTGTAATGGTGTTCACACAATGAGAAGCATGCAGGAAAAACAAGAGTCCTGTTCCAGAGATGCTGGATCAGCTTGACCCCATTGCCTTTGGTAGAGCCCAGCCTAAGCAGGGGGGATCTGAGGTGTTTAGGGACTAGGACAGTTACTGGGAGCAGATTGGCCTCCCAATCTCACCCCTATCACTATCCTTTGGATGCAGGAGGGAAGGCAATTCCTGCTCAGCCTCACCAGCCAGGGCTTTCCTTGTATTCCAGGCCAGAAGTGGGTGGACAGGTCCTTATCCTAAATATTTGTGACACGCTCCATGTCCTGGTTAACCAGGAAATCCCACAATTAGGGGTGTGCTGGAGTGTGTCCCAGGTGCATGCTTCCCTGCTGCCACAAGAGAGCATCATGGGGACACCAAAAAAAGGCTTTTCTCACCCCAGGCTGATGTGAAACCTTCTAAATATAGGGACAGGCTTGGGGATGATGCCATCCCCAAGACAGACAGGCCATCCCCACCGCCTTCTCCACAACGGACCCAATGCACAGAGGGATCCAACCCTTTCCACAGGCCGCAAATGCCCCAGGACCCTGACAGAAGGTTCATTCCTCCTCGGCACCTGCCAAACCCCGCCAGGGATCCTGCAGGGCCACAACCTGCCAGGAAGGCAAAGCAATATGCTGGGCTTTCACCCAGCCTGGAAAGTGAGAAGCCAGCTTCACATCACCACCTGCAAATCCCAGGGGGAGGTGGACACAGCTGGGCCATGCACCAGTGGCATGTCTTGAAAAGGGAAATAACAGGGCCCCATCCGAAGTCACAGCCTCCTGCAAGGCAGGTCATGTCCCGCATCCCACCCTGTCAGGGATGCAAAACACCATCAGGGCTCTCTTTTTTCTGCTGCTTGCAACTGCGGTCACCTCTTCCTCGCAGGGAAGCCAATGTCCTCTCCCAGCACAGCAGGGACAGAGGGAGCTGCCAGCAGCCCATTATCTGATCCTGGCAGCTCCAGTGTAAACTTAGCATGGCCTTTCAGAAAGTACTTGCTGTGGCAAAACACACTGTAAATCACTGCTCCAGATGCCAACAATATTTTGAGATTAGCAAAACTTACAGGGCTTCTTGCAGGGAAGCTCAGCTCTGTTTGGGGTTTGCAGCCCTGCAAACCTGGGGCTGCAGGGAAGGCTCTTGCTGACCCCATCCCCACCAGGGTGACACTGTGCTGCAAACACATCTCACATCCTGGAGGGAAAAGTGGCCAGACCACGGGCTTACTGTCCCACGTGATGATGGGGGACACCTGTGTGGTGCCTTCTCTGGAGAGAAAAGGAGCTGGGATTCCCCTTGGGTTTCTCTTCCCCAGCAGGCATAGGCACTGCCCCCCACTGCCACTGCCCTCCCCTTCCTCGGTCATTCAGCCCAGCTTGGAAAATCCCTGGTTTCCTCCTTTTATTTTTGAAGGCGAAGCTCCCTGCCAGCCACCGCGGTCCGCTCCAGCATTGCCCTGCAGCTCATCCTGACCTGCGCCCAGGGCTGGGGCAAGTCACCTAGGCTGTGGCACCGCCTGCTGGCACTGTGGGACCCATTGCCACCACCTGAGCTCAGCCCTAGTCCCCGCATCTCCAGCATCCCTGGTGCTGGGGTAAGGCTCAGCTCAATCACAAAGCTTCAGAGTGGAGACTCATGAGATCCTTAAACACCAAGGAGGTTGGATCCAATTGCCTCCATCCACATGTGCCACGAGTTCCTCGGGCTCAGCCAAGGGTTAATTCCCGCCACGGACCTGACCAAAGGGCAAAGCAGGGGAAAGTGTGATTTGAATTGAGCAGAGAAAGGGGTAGCAAACACCTGGGGGTGGGGGCAAAACTGGATGCATCCAGCCTGGAAATCCCCTGCACACTTTGCACGGGACATCAACCCCTGAAGCTCACAAGGACCAACCTGGATGGGATTTAACCTTCAGAGGGTTTTTAACTCCAAACGAGTCGCTGGCACAGGACGGGATGGCTAGGTGCAGATCCCACATTACACCTGAGCCTGGGCCATGCAGCTTGACCCTTTCCATCTATGGGTGCCCCTCCTTGCGCAGCAGTGCCAGCCCAGTCCATGGCCTGTAAGCTGAGACCTCTTTGAACCTCCTGACGGTGTCTGGGGCCAGTGCTCACCAAGCGGGTCCTTCCAGTGCTTGCAGAGTGCAAGTTTTAATCAAGAAGTTGGCTTTTAACATATTTGATATGACCCTGGCATTCTTGATCTAGCAGAGCTATGTGGCGATATACTGAAATCACTAACAAGACCCAGAAATGGTTCCTAAAACTAAAAGATAACTCTTTTTTTAAGCAACAACCTTCAGTCCCCAGGATCTATGACTTGGATACTGAGCTTTCGGTACCCTGCGCACTGGAGTGGGGTGTATTGGGGTTTGGAGATGCCCCTTGCTAAGAAGTCCCGATATTGTTGGTCCCAGAGCACCCAAGGGTGTCAGGCAGGAGAGAGGCAGGTGGAGTATGTCATGTGGCACCTCAGTCTTGGGAGCCTGGTCCGATCATGGGAAAGTGAACACGGAGAGCAAAAAGTCATCGATAGAACCAGTATAAACACAAGTGAACTGAGCCCGTATGGCCTCAGCTCCCTCGGAGCAGGAAAACTGGACATGGAGAAGTCTCCCTGGAGGAAGTCCGCTCTCCAGCAGGACGCAGCTGGGCTCCAAGATCCCCACCAGCCTCTCCAGAGAGATGTGTTTGCTCTAATGCTGCCAACCAGTGGGAAAAACATCCTGGTGTGGAAAAGGAGGCCCTTGGGGTCCCAGTGGAGTTCGGGCCTTCTCCTGCAAGGAAGAGGAGTGTGAGCAGCCCCCGCACAACCAGGGTCCAGGCAGCCACGGTGTTTCCCAGCAGCAGGATATTCGTAGCAGGAATACTTGGGAAAACTCAGCACTTGAGGAAGGCGAATTCCAGCCTCTTTATCAGCACTGGGGCTGAAAGGCAAACAGAATAAATAAATAAATAAATAAAGCTTCCTGGGCTAGGCTGGAGGAAACGAAACAACTTCTGCCACAGTGACAAAGCAGCCGGGCAGCCAGTTTTGCATGTGCGGTTGCCAGAAACCCCGCGGATGCCACAAAGCGCCCATTTGTTGCCACCGTGAGTGGCTGCATTCCCAGAGAAAGGAGCTTTCAGTGGAAACAGCCAGAAGTTCAAACTCTTTTTCTTTTCTTTCTTTGGCCATACAAGGTTTGGCAGGATGGTTCCCCAGGCACAAAGTGATGTTTTTTCACCAGGAGCCAGGAGCGTTTGTGGCCAGCATTGCAGGCAGAAGGCACAGGAGCAGGTTCGAGTCTGTGGTTTCCAGGAATTTAGGGGAGTTTCTCCAAGATCAAGGGGGAGACCTCCATTTTTTGTCTTCACTTTGTGCCAATGTGAATTTTGTCCTCTGTGCAACACTACCCAGATGGCACATATGTTCTTCTCCCAAGTCCTGCTGCTCTCCGAACCAGTATTCTCAGTGACTCACCTGTGATGCTCCAGTCGACTCCAGAAGGCACTGCAAACTGTAAAATGAGGCTATCTGACATAGGGTATCTCATCTGCGTCCATCCCACTTGCAGGAAACAGTCACATGCCGGCACTGAGGCTGAGGACTGCACACAGCTCATCACATTTAAAATCCTCTTCACCCATAGGCAGAGTCTAGAAGGAACAGGGAAAACATCAGAGGTCAGGGCAAGGAAGATGATTTTTTTTTTAAGATATCACTGCTCTTAAACCACTTGCCCTCTCTCCCCATAGTCATCAAGGAGGGCAATGGCACCTGCAGGAGCCCCAGTGGCAGCCGAGGCACCTTCAAGTCACCTGATGGGGACTAAACCTGCACTGCACAGAGCAGCGCCTGCATGGGTGAAGGTCCTGCCCAGGCTGGCATTTCCCAGAGGAGTTTTCACAGCTGCCTTTCCAGGCTGGGAGGCTGGAATATCTGTGAAAAATGAAAGTGCACCACTATAATAAATAAAGGGCATCTTGGTGTTTCCCTTAGTATTTTGACTATGTCCCAGAACTCTTATAGCCAGATGTTCCATTCTTTCCCATGACCAGTGCTCCTGGGATGCTCATATCCAGATGTACTCCCTGCTCCCCTGTGCCCAGTGCTGGCTGTTCCTCTGTTCTCCCGGGACCCTCGTGCTCAGATGTTCGCAGTGTCCCAGTGCCTGGTGCTACCGGGATTCCTATACCTAGATGTTCCCTGCTACCCTATGCCCGGTGCTCCCGGGACCCCTCTAGCCAGATGTGCTCCCGGCTTCACCTTCCCGGTGCTCCCGAGGAGCCCGTGACCGGTGTTCTCGGCTCCCCCCGTGCCGCCGCTGCCGCCGGTGCGAGCAGCGCGGGGCAGGTGCGGACCGGCCCCGCCGCTCTCCTCTCCTCTCCGCCCCGTCCTGTCCTGTCCCGCCTTCTCCGGCAAAGCGAAAGCGCGGCGGGCGGAAGCCGGGCCGGACCGAGCCCTCCCCGCCGCATTGGGGCCGCACCGGGGCGGCACCGGGGCCGTCATGGCCACCTCCATCGGCGACTTCTTCCGACGGAGCCTGCGGCGCTCCGGTCGCAGAGGTGAATGCCGGGCGGGGGGGGCGCGCCGGGCACTGCGGGGGTGCCGGTACCGGTGCCATTCACCGCTGTCGGTGCCGGTGCCGTCGGGCTCCTGCGGGCGGAGCAGGGACTCCCCCGGGCAGTGCAGCCCACGCACGACGCCGGCAGCAGCACCCGGGGTGTGTGCGGAGGGCGGTCCACGTTCCCAGCCCTCTGTGTGTCCCTCACCCCCAGTCCCGCGGGAGGGTCCCCTGCCCCGGGGCAGCACCCAGTCCCCTGTGGGTGCACCTGCTCCCCAGGAGCCTCCCCCAACCCAAACGAGCGTGCCGCATCCCAATGGGGGATCCCATCTCCTAGGGATGCTCCCCACCCCCTGCAAACGTATCCCAGCCCCTGGGGGGGGATTTGCCCTATGTCCTAGGGCAGCAGCGCCCACAGGCTCCTCCTCGCCATGTCCCAAAAGGCCATGCTTGGCATGCCGGAGTGGTGGCACGGCCCGTGGGCCACCACGTGCCCAGCAGGACATGCCACATCCAGCCTGAGCTGGCACCCAGGAGGGCACCGTGTTCTCAGTGAGCACAGCCACGGCAAGGACAGAAATGGGTCATTTCTGCGAAAGGGCATTTTGGGGCTTTCTTACCCAAACAACTCATGACAACTCACCTGGTTTTTGAGTTGTTTCCTGCCCACTGCAAACAATCACTGGGGCCCTACGGGCTTTTGTGCAGCCCCCGGGGCATCCGCGCATGCTGGGCCAGGTGGGTCCTATGGCCTTTTGTGCGACCTCCCGGGGTTTCGGGTGCACTGGACCGGGGGGACCCTATGGACCTTCCTGCAGCCCCCCGGCACCTCTGTGTGCACAGGCAAGGAAAGGTGTAGGGTGCCACATAGGGGGCACCCTATGGACTTTCGTGCAGCACTGCAGGGACTTCGTTCACATGGGTCACAGGGGGCCCCATGGGCTTTCGTGTGCACAGAGGACCAGGGGAGCCCCATGGGCTTTCGTGCAGCCCTCCGAGGTTTCCGTGTGCACAGGCCACGGGGGACAAGGTTTTTCAATGCGGCCCCTTGGGGCCTCCATTCATACCGGGTAGGGGGGGCCCTATGGCCTTTCATGCGGCACTCCAAGGCCTCCTTGTGCACAGGGCGAGGGGGGCCCTGTGGACTTTCGTTCAGCCACCCGGGTCCTCCGTATGCACGGGACCAGGGGGACCCTATAGACTTTTGTGCAGCCCTGCAGGGCCTTCGTTCACACAGGCCACAGAAGGGCCCTACAGGCTTTCATGCAGCCCCGACGGCCCCACGCGCACCGGTCCGGGAGTCCCTACAGGCTTTCGTGCAGCCCCCTGGGGCCTCCTTTTGCGCTCAGCCGGGGGGCCCTATGGGCCTTCGTTTGGCCCCCTGGAACCTCCGTATGCACTGGGCATGGGCTTTCCTGCAGCCCCCCGGAGCCTCCGTGCGCATGGGCCTCAGGGGCCCCATGGCCTTTCGTGTGGCCCCCGATGACCTCCATGCACATGGGATCCAGGTGCCCAACCACCTGCCGACCCCTCGCCCTCCTCCCACCCACACTAAGGGGACTGCCCCCACCCCCTCCCTGGCCTCTGTTTTGGGGCTGAAAACAGACGACTTGGTCTCCATTTTCAAGCTCCAAAACACACAACTTGGTCTCCATTTCTGAGCTCTCAAACCAGACCAAGGAAGCAGCTTTGGAGCCCCAAAAACACACAACTTAGCAATGTTTCTGAGCTCTGAAACCAGTGCAAGGAACCCGGTTCTGAGTGCCAAAACGCAGGACTTAGCCTCTGTTTCTGAGCCCCCAAAATAGGCCCGAGAGCCTGGTTTTGAACCCAAAAATGCAGCACTTATTCTCTGCTGTGGAGGCCTCAGGGCAGTGCCCAGAGCCTGGTTTGGAGCACCACAAATGTGAGACATGGCCTCTGTTTTTGAGCCCTCCAAGCAGCTCATAGAGCCTATTTGTGAACCCAAAAACGCAGGACTTGGCCTCCACTCCTGAGCCCTCCAACAGCCCCCAGAGCTGCCGTGGAGCCCCAAAAACGCAGCACTTCGTCTCCACGGTAGAGCCCCCAAACCACCCTCTGAGCCTGGTGGGGAAGGCCCAGGAAGGCAGCGCTGGGGAAGGGAGGCTCCATCCCACAGCTGGGGGCCTCAGGAAAAGCCTCAGGGGCTCTTTGGGAGCTGGGGGAAGGAGAGGGAGCCCCAGGCAGCCCCCAGCGCCCTCCTGGAGGTCCCCAAGGCAGGACTGAGCTTCCCTTGCTGAGCCCCAGGCAGCCCCCAACCCTCAGGGCTTTTCCAGCTCCACCAAGGCAGAAGTTGCCCCCTCTGTTTCAGAGCCCCAAAACACAGGACTGAGCCTCTGTTTTGCAGCCCCAAAACACAGGGCCCAGCCTCCCTTTCTGAGCTCCCAAACCAGCCCCAGGAGCCGGGATGGGGTCCCGGAAACACAGGAGGGAACCTCCATTTCTGAGCCCCCAAAGCAGCCCCGGGGCCC
>VZSV01000340.1:24725-36735 GCA_013398735.1 Nothocercus julius
AGCCGCGTCCCGCTCCATCGCGGCCGGGAGGGACAGGCGCGCCCGGCGCCTGTTGCTCCCTACAAATAGGGAGCAGCAGCAGCAGAAGCTGCTCTCTGTGTTTGGCTCTGCCCCATTCCTTGTGCTCTGAAGCTGTAGCTGCTCCGGGCAGGGGGGGGTGGCATGGGGGAAATCCCTGACCCACTGCTGCAGGGTGGCCCAAGGTGCTGCATAATGGGGTTTTTGCCCTGTCTGTGAGGCAACGTTGCTATCTGTACCCCGTTAGTTGCAGCGGGTGTTTCCTCCAGCCCAGGTGCTGCTGCCTCGAGGGGTCTCACAGGCTGGGGCAGTCCCTAAGGTGCATCCCAGGCAGCTGCCCACCCTGGGCGAGGACGTGTTCCGTGTTTGAACACTGGGACTTGAGTGACTTGCACATGACCTGCTCTGGAGAAGCTGCTTCTCCTTCTGGGAGTCACTGCTTGTAGTTAAAGCTGCTTCTCAGCCTCCTGAGCAGGAGCTAGAGAGCAGCTGTTAGACCAAAGGTCCTTTTGGTCCTTCATCAGCCCTTAGAGCGCTTTAGAAAGGGCATGAGCGTCACTGTCCTATCTAGGGATTGTAGAAAATGGGGCATAGGTAGGAAAGTTAACACAGGTCTGAGGTCTGTGTGCTTAAAGGTTCTGTTTTGCAACCTCTGGAGTTGATAAAATCACTTTCTGCTCAGTATGTTGGCATTGTAGGTGGAGTCCTGGAACTTTAAGCTTTGCTCTCCTGGGCAGATAGGGAAGCCCTTATCACTGCGGCCACTGGGCAGCCCAGCTGCTGCCCCTGGCCGCAGGAGCAGGACGGGAAGGCTGCGTTTTGCTCTGCTCCCCTGCGTCAGTCACACGCAGGTGCCACGGGTTTGTTCTGCCCGGTTTCGGAACCACGGCAGGAACAGCCCAGTACGTACGGTTGGTCTCTGGCTGGCCTGTCCTGTGGGAAACCGCTGCTCCCAAGCGGAGAGGAGCTGATGGCTTTAAAGATTAAGATGCCCGTAGGTGTCACTGGCACCTGCGTAACGGCTTAACGCCGGTGAGCGAGCTGCGCCAGGCTCCTTCCTCTCTAAGGAAGAAATAGGAGCCGAGGACCCTCTAGAAGTAGGATCAGCCGGGCCTGCGCTTACTGAAAGACGAGTGAAGGGTTTGAGGAGGTAATGGGGGATGAGCTGGCCCTAAGGAATGACCAGGTAAAGGCTGGAGAAAGGAGAGTGTCTCGGTGCTGGAACGGCCGGGCGCAGCCTGCAGCCCCGGACACGCAGCAAGGGAGGACGAGCCCTGCGGCTGGGGCTGCGCAGGAAGATAAAGCTCCGCCGCACACACAGCCTTATCTCGGGCCCTGCTGCAGCCCCACATTCCTGGAATTGCTGCGGTGCTTGTCTGGATGGGACTGCAGCCACCGCGACTTGGGTGCCCGCGCACGGGGCGCTTCATTGTGTCTGCGGGCCGCAGGGAGGGAACGTTTTGCACAAACAGCCGGCGGCGGCAGCCTGAGCAGCTCCCGCTCCGCTGCGCCTGGGGCTGAGCAGGGGAGGACAGGTCTTGCTTTGTGCACTGCTCCGACACGGGATGTAGCCGGTGGTTGAAGTTCAGCAACTTTGTACAAGCACGAAGCCACGTAGGTGCTATAAGAAGATATAAATTAGTGGGGAAATATTGAGCTATGTGACTATTTTTCATCTAACTTAAAAGCTTAATTTTGCAAGCAATCCTCTTCCAGTTTTCAGGCTACCTATGATAACACCTGCAGTTTTGCTTTGATTAGGATTTTTACAGAAGTGAGACCACAGAAGGACAGACATAAATGGCTTTAAAGCAGACTGCTGTATTTCTACTAGACTATTTGATACAGAGGATGTCTGTAGGATGAATGGTCAGGCTTAACAGCAAATATATTTTATTTGGACAAAATATCTTGCACAGGATAGAACACTGACACACTTGCTGTGGTATCACTGCGCAAAACCTCCAGGGTAATACACAGGCAGCCCCAGGTCCTTTCCTTGGGAATGTCAAAATAGGAAGACACCAGCCATTTAAAAACAACCTGTGGGAAGGCCAAGTGAGGAACAAGCGTTAAGCAAAGTGAATTAACTATAGGGGCTTTGCTTTACAGTGAATCCATTCCAAGTTTGGACTGAGAAGGTATCCACATGCACTCCAGCCTCCTGCTAGAAGCAGCAGCTTGGGAATGTTGCTTTTGATTTTTACAGAAAAACAAAGTAGACCAAGCTTTGAGAGCAGCAAAGAGATTGTGCCCAATATCCCCATTTAGTGTAAGAAGAAACGGGCCACAATAGAGACAAAATGGGAAGTTTTTCTCTCACTTTGGTGCAAGTTTATTTATCATTTTGTACACTATCCATTCATACACCTGTGATACAAATTCTAGGAACCTGCTACAAAGCATTAAAGCACAACATACCTATTATTCTGTAGACATTTGCATTTTTAATCTCCATCCAGACTAAAGGAGTCAGCAGTGATCCCATCCAACAAAAGAAACTTAGTTCTATAAAAATGCAGATGTCTGATAACCGTACATACAGGAGGGAGGGGACAGCAAAAATGTTCACTTACTGGGAACATGGCTCAAATCTTCATATTTAAAAAAAAAAAAAAAAAAAAAGCTACATCCCTGGAAGAGCTGGCTGAATAGGGATTTCTGTAGGGAAACTTGTAAACTCATTTCATATAGTAAAATCTAAGCCTACAGGCTTTTTGCTTTGTGGAGGTCAGTAGTAAGGATACATGGGAGAACTTACTGTCTTTTGCATTTATTATTTTGCAGCAGAGTGCCTTGAGCTGTTGGCAGAATCGACAAACTTACTGGAGTACCTGGAGTGCTGTATGTGGGTGAAGGGAAAGCTCTACACCCTCAGCTGGACTTGTTATAGGGCTTTTGCAGCTAGGAAGTTTTCCAACCAGCACAATTATAATGATTGAAAACAGCTGTATTTCTGAATCATGAATGTGGCTTAATTAAAATGACCTACCATTAAATGCAGTCACAAAAGGAAGTTTATATGGCAGGGAACACAGACCACAGACAATGCTATTTGTTCCACAGTTCTCTCTGAGGCTAGAAAACCTGTTAACTTCGAAAGCCCTAGAAAAATGCTGCACTGGTTTAGAAACCATCTACTTGGCATAAGATCACAATTCTTTTTGTGTTCTTTTTGCACACAACCATCTCAAAAATCTCATTTTATGCATTAAGCATTCTGCATTTCTTTGCCAATCTTGTAGCTGAGGATCTTGTTCCAGTCGATCTTGGTGCGGGTGACAGGCAACTGCCGGCGTAAGGCCTTGAACGTGGTGTCTGACATAGTCTGGTAGTTCTCACTGATCGCTGTCTGTAATGGCAAGTGGGTTCAATTACAGCAGGAACAGAATTATCTGAAGAAACAGGACTATTAAGACCCTTTCTGTAAGGGGAAGGCACACTACCGATTAACTACCAATGCCAAGTCACCGGTGTGCACACATGAGAAAGGGTTTTTGTTAAACTCTTGTGAATGTAGTAGTTTTGCTTTAGGGGTCTGTCTTGCATCAAATCTCCATCCTGCACACAGGCTGGGACAACATAAAAAGCTGTCACCCATGTCCTTGTTAGTATTTTTTCAGCTGTGACAGAGGAAAAATTTAGACTTGCCCACAGCACTGTCATGCTTGTTCCAGATCACTTGTAAAGCTTTAGAATAGCTACATGGCAAGCTTTGATTAACAGCAACATATAGATTCAATACTTTAATCTGTCAACAAATATAACTGCTCTTTCCTAAGTAATTCTTAGAGTCAGTGCAATGTTAAGTTAGAAACAATTAGTAGTCATGTTTCTGTTAACTGTAAATGGACATTGATACGATTCCATCACATTTTTTAACAATGTCTGATCTTACCTGGTACTCATTTTCTGCATTTTCTATTATCTTAATGAATTCCTTAGCTGTCTGGACATCACTCTACAGAGCAAAGGGGAAAATATGTATTTTTATATATACAGACATAAACGTTACTCAATATAGTTCTTGTCAAATGACAGGCTGTGTATGCATGAAGTGGACAATATCAGCAGCTTTGACCTCCTGTTAGTAGCAGGGCTCCTTATAGTTATTATGGACATGACTGAGTGGGGGGCAAGACAGAAGTAGGGATTAGCTAGAACTTTTGCTCCAAGCTGAATGGGGCTGCACCCTAGTGTGAGCAACAGGAAAGTAGAGCTTCATTGACCTAGATGAGGGATTTTGTGAGTGTTGCTCCCTCTACTGTTGCTAAAGGACTGTTACTCAGAGCGTTCCTCATATTATTTCTCCCTTGCACATAGATGGACAGGCATATTTGGTTCCTCTTTAACTGGCATTTCTGTGGTAACTAACCAATAGCAAATGAACATTTAACACAGCCCAATTTTAAGCAATAGAGGAACCTCTTTCCCATGTGATTCTATAGCTACACAGACTACTCACCCTAAAATTATACCAGTTTTCATAAAGAGTTAAGAGAGTATAGTCATACAAGGGTACATTTGGTGAGATGTTTAAAAAAGAAAATAATCGCTTTACTATTTAAAAAAATATTCTATCATACTTACCGAAACTTGTACAGAGTCCTGGATATCTTTATGACTAACCAGCTGAACATTACCATCTTCATAATAATGAACCTGAACAAAGACAGATGATATAGGTTATCATTAATACTCATTTTATAAACCCTAGAGCCCCCAAATGCTACCAGAATGGCACAACAGCGTTGTTGTGCCAGTCTTCTCTGCTTACGTGGAGACTAAAAGCAGGATGGATTTTCTAAAAGGTTTCATTCTTTGTCAAGCCTGTTCAAGATTATGTTAATGCAGTAAACGCCTAGAGTTGAAATAAGAGCAATTATAAAAGAATTCATGGTATAGATTTTAGCCCTACAAAGCGAAGCAGACTTGGAGGCATATAGGGTAATTCTATGTACTAAACCACAGGCCAGGTTTTAGGCAATGTTTAAAATGCTAAAGTTCTAAGAATTAATTTCTTGATTTGTATAGTTTAATAGCATCTTGGTTCTAAAAGGACATCTTTGCTGTATTTCAGCATCTCATTTTTGAGCCAAACAGCTCAATATAAGAGAAGGAGCAATGCAGCTTCTCTAGTTATTGCTGGGCAGTGTAACTCACCTGGATCTTGAGCACAGCAGCCACCTGTGCTGTTGGTGGTGTGATGGTAAACTTCCACTCTGATCTCCAGCGACCATTCCTAAAAACAACCACACCATGAAGGCTGTATTTACAGTACATTCTAACAACAAAAAGAGCCATATTAACAAGACCGTGTTTATTCTGTAGCCTTCCTATTGTTTTGTGATCAACATTAAAGTGCCTAATATGGCGCTGAGTTTCCATTCCTAAGGCACAGTTCAGAACAGTGAAGCTTCAAGCTGGCTCTGGTGCACATGTGCTCAGGAATATGTCAGGGCATAACTATCCAGCTCTGCTAATGATTTTTTCTCTGGATAGGTCATCAAGCTATTACTGAAGCTTTTAGGGGAGTGCCAAGGGGCCTGCATGGAAAACAGATCACAACAAGTAGAACTGATTGGGAAGCCCAAAACTACTTGGCTTTCAGACTGTCAGAGCCAGATAGAGGAAGAGCTTGTTTGAGGTCTGGGAAAGGAAGAAAATACAGTACGTTTAAATAGTCTTACCAAAAGTTTTTGGGCTGGAACTGGTGGCTCTCAATACAGGCAATAATTGTCTGCTGACCATCTATAGATTTACCATAAACCTGTATTTAGAAAAAGTTAAAAGAGGTTGTGTAATACACACTACAGGAGCTGCGCAGAGCTATCTTCTGTTCCTGAGAGCATGTTGGAGGCTTAGTGTTGTGCTATGGCGTTGGGCATGCATACCACTAGTGAACTTGCCCAGCACTTCTACTTGCAAGTATGTGCAAATTAGGTCTCCTTTTCCTTAACTGCAGATATTAAGGTGTGCAGTCATGCCGATGAGTAAGTAGGGTCTAATAAGCCTTTGCTATCTGTGCATGTGAATATATTTGCACCCTTTTTTGAACTAATTGTCCCAAAATACGGAAAAATAATACAGACTAGTGAAAATGGATAACTCAAACTGGACTGCTTGGTACAATGGCCCTTTAAAGTACTGATTGACAGAAGTAAAGTTTTCAATGAAACAAGATAGATACTCAACAGTACAGAAGCCGTTGGGGTAATGATCTTTCACATATGCTCTTAATGCACTGTCACAGGCATCTCTCCATGGTTTTAAACCTGCTTCTGTGTCCTCAGGTTGGGGGTCACTTGCTTCTTTCCTTAAATGATCAAACTTAAAAGAAAGTTTGTTTCTTGGGTCTAAAAATCTGCCATTTCCCAGATCACCATGCTCTGTGATTAAGACCTAGAAGATAAGAGTGCAAATTAAATAACACTTATGCTGCTATAAATGCACTGGTTTGGGTTTCTCCCTGACTAATGTCTCAAAGGATTCTTTCATTGATCTCCAACATCTTGTAAAAAAACAAAGACCATTAGCAGTAATCTCAATTAAGGACAGAACAGCTGTAGTGAGACTGTAGGTAAACTCTGGCTCTTCACAGTAATATTGGACTTAGTCTTTTGTTCCAGAAATGGCTGTATGCAGTAATGTTGTATGTATTTAGCTTAAAGTTACAATACAAATAGGTGGCTTATCCAGAGGTGAAAAAAAGCCTGAGCCATTCTGGAAACACTGTTGTTCTCAAGCTTGTCTCTGTAAGAGACATTAAAAAGTGAAATATAAAACGTTTTATTGGTGTCGACTGGATAGTATTAGATTGCTATAATCAAAGCTGTGTGTTTAAGGTAACTGGGGATAGTTAAAAATGAAGACAGTGGACAAATGCTATTAAGAATTCACTATTGATTTCAGTAGGAACTGAGCATGCAGTAACATAAGGAGTTGTAAATGAGCTTTAAATGAACAGCAGTCTTTAATCATTCAAACTCTAACTAGGCTCTCAATGACTTCAGCATCCTATACTTAAGGAACAATAAATTAGCTACCAGTTAGTAACAGACAAAGCTTCAAGGGAACAATTCATCTATACTTCTTTTGTACCCCTAAAGTGTACAAAAACAACAACAAAAAACTTGTGTACCTGATCATCATATCCTTCTATCTTCACGGGTGTGAACTGATCCATGTTATACTGTGCAAACGCACTGTTGAGAATTGAAACAACATGAGATGTAACTGTACAGTTATTTTTCACTCAGGAATAAGTTAAACAAGAAAAATGTATTTTGTAAACAATATACACCAGGACTCTTACAAGATTTTCATTTTTTTATTAGTGATAGCTATAAAAACTCCACTGTAAAGCAAGGTTTATTTACTGATAACCAGGAAAATACCGAGGTCAGAAGCAGAACTGTGCCTAAGGGAATATGAGTAGGCCAACGCAAAACAGAGGCATACAAGCTACAATTTAGTAGCGTGGTAAACAAACATGAGTTGACTAATTTATAACAATTTTCTGTTGTAAAAACCTGCTGAGAGACATGTCACGTTGCTCAAAGCAAACTCTGGCACCAGAAAGCTTGCATGCATAACCTCTGGGTCCTTCTGATGAGACTAAGCAAGTTAACAAGATATTTTGAAAACATTTTTTGAGAGTAGAAGCAAAACAACTTCTGGCTAAGGACTGCTCAGTATTTCGGGCTTCATTTGCTATACAAATTGTGTTTCACCAAGATCAGGCATTCCTGCTGCAATTAAATGTTTTTGCCTCTAAATGTTTTGGCCTTTACAGCATGAATTCCAATTTTTGCCTTTTAAAGGAATCTGCCATGCCTTTCATTGTATTTTTCTGAGGGAGAAGTTACAGTAGATTTTTCTCAACACCACAAATAATTCATTGCAGAATGATGAGTCTAAGAAAACATATGTGTTTAAGATGCTAATTTGGCGTACTTTTGAAACAAGAGTACTTACTGTGCTGCTCCTTCCCTGAGAAGATTGTCATTGCTAAGCAATAATCTGACATCTGGAAAAGAAAATGTCCAAATTATTGGAATTTTTTGATCAGATGTTTCTCTTGCATTTCATCTTTAGCTGTACAAATGCAACCATTAAAATGATTAAATAATTTCATTAAGCATATGTAGTCATAAAATGACAGTATACTCTCCCTCATTTGTAGCTGTCAGCCTTAAAAGGTGAATGACATAGCTATAAACTTTCATAACAACTGAAACATTAGGGAAACCCAATAGATAATTCTTCTTTGTTTACTTACCATTGAATACTTCATTAAATTCTCCAGGGGGTGCATGAGTGATGAATTTTGCAGCTATGCGCACCTACAATAAAGCAAAAGAGTAATTAGAGATTCTCTTGAGCAAAGAGCTACAACAGCTACAACCTACATTGAAGCAACTCACTGACAAACACAACTCAGATAGTAAAAGGGAGACCTGGGGAAAGACTGAGGCATGCATTTTCAAAATGAGAACAGTCTTACAGAAGACCAGATTTTTTTGGGTGCCCCTGAGCAGAGCAACTCTAAATATACTCAGCAAAAAGTGCAAATTTCACATGGGCGCCTGTGAAAATGCAAGCTGTTCAACCTGCACAGCACCAGATTAAGAACATGAATCCTGGCTAGCCCCTTCTCTTGGTGATGTTACTAAATGGTGGCTTTTTCTAATTCCTGCTAGTAAGCACAAAACCATTCCAAGATACAAAGAATAAGAAGCCACTGTGGTAAGTCATGCTGTAACTAAATAGAAGCTGGGTAGCTAAGGAGTTTCCAACACACATTGTGAGACTCATTGATTCCACGTGATGCAACTGCTTGTGCTGCTGACTGGCTGAAGGAGATGCCACTGACTAGCAGCAAGCAGCACACGAGGACTGAGAGGTTGATCCCTCTAGAAACAGAACGGTAAATCAATTACATTTACTACCATGGGACTGCTTTCCGAGTTAATTATGTTTCGCAGCCTTTGAAAAGACAGTGATGTGTTCACAGTGCAGAGGACAATATGGAGATGCAAAGGAAAAAGATGAAAACTGACAGAAATGTGGAACGTGATGGAAAGCTCCAAAATGAATCTGACAAGTCAACAGAAACGGACAGCACCTCAAAAAGAACGCACCAAACATCAGCGGATGATTTTTCCTGCTCCTCTTGTAGTGCAGCGCTGGTCACTCCTAGCGCCCCGAGCAGCGGGACCAAGACCTGGCCACACCTGAGCTTATGGAGGGGGAACTCCGAGGCAAATCACCCCCTGCAACGCAGACCACCCGGACCTCAATGGGGACCAGGAGATCCTCCGCTGCTTAGTCCTGCGCTCCACCAAGCTAAGGACACGTTGCCTCCCAACAACCCTGCAGAGAAGGGCACAGCTAGGATGATGACGAGCGGGGATATAGCCCAGGATGGCCTTCATGAGCACGGGAACGATCAGAAAGCCAGCCAGCAGCAGGGCTGGCTCTTCCTGGGGGTTTTGACCACTCTAGTTACTGTAACTATTCATCTATGGATTGAGAATGAACATCCTCTTGTTCGTCTGAACTCTCCTTGTCCAACACAGAGCACATACTACAGTCTAGATAACAGCAGCCATAAAGAAACTCTTCTGAAGGAATTTAATGAACAGCATCTGGGAAAGCAACATCACAGTCTTTGGGAATACAAGGCTGCAACACCCAAGCCAACACTGTTCTTGCTGCATACATTAAGCACTTCTCCAAGACTTGGAATATTATATTTATACTATTTTGATTACACAGAAACATTTCTACCTTTCATCCATACCGTATGTCCTGTGCCAGAAAATGGACTAGATGTAGACAAGAAACTTTCAGATCTTAAACCTCCTACTTGGAAGCAATGGAGGAAACTTCTGTTCAAGCTCACCTTGGCTTATCAATTAGTTGCTGAATTTGCCTGGAGCTGGCTGGGGATTCATTACTGGACATCATGGTTTCTTGTTGTCAATGCCATGCTACTCTCTCTGCTAGAGCTACTGTCCGTTTGGAATCTCTGGTTAAGAAAGGAATTGCAAACTATTCCGTGCAGAGCGTGCAAGCACTTCTGGCATGTGCTCTCTCAAGGGTTACTTGGTGCCATTCTGTGGCATCTTATTCCTTCATTTATCTGGAAGTATGCATTTTATTGGAAATTGTACTGCAGCCCAGTCATAAACTTTCACAAAATAGTGCAAGAACTAAGGAATTTGGAATTGCAGGTAGTGCAGTAAATATCTGAGAAAGCAAAAGGAAAAAAACTGTTTGTGAACACTGAAGCTGGAATAAGAAAACCCATTCTCTTTTAAAGAGAATAAAAATGCACTGTTCTAAAATCCAATAGGTGTGTTTTGTGTTATTAGAATCCAGGTGCCCTACGTATTGATCCTGTTCAAACTATTTATCAATCCTAAACAGTGGGTTTTATTTTTAGTAATCAAGTACTTGCGGCTTTTACAGTATGGAAGAGAAAAAATATCCTCCTGGACAAGACTTGGGAGACAGGATATGAAAAGGTTCACAAAATTGAACCTCTCTGAATGATATAAAACATACTAACTCCTCTCAGTCTTCCAGGTTTTAATTAAAAATGGTTGTTGATGATTAGTCATATCACCACTTAAAAGCAAGCTATGAAAGGAAATATACCTCTTTCCAACAGTATCAAATAGCAACTCTATCTTAGCTGGACAGAGCTAAGACTGAAATTAAATAAACAGAGTAAAGGTTCCATATTTCAAACATCACAAAAACAGCTATGGGCAAAGCAAACGCCACAAGTTGATTGTTTCTCTGAAGTATCACTAGCCCTGCCTCTCCTTCGGAACAACACAGAACAATACAAAACAATATAATGCATTTATGCCAAACCCCCAAAATCCAGAGTAGAGTGTGGGGAATTGACTGTAGGAGTGAAGTGATTCATGTCAAACAATTGAACTGTTCAAACTGTTGTTTCTCGGTGCTTTCAGAGTTGGTTTATTTCAAGGGATGTCAGCACCCCGGCAGGATGTTCCCTCACAGAAGCATGAAAAAGACTTTCTGCAAGCTGACCTATTTCCTGGTTCCTCGTTACCATTTCGGGTAGCTCTCAGTCTGCTAGCAAAAAGCAGCTTCCTTTTTCTAAAATGAAAGTATCTAAAAAGGAAGCAATGCAACCATTAGCTGGAGACAGCAAAATGGCAGCAAAAGCACCTTACAGAGGCAGCGAGATGCAGTTCAGTTGGCCCTGGACTAGGCTGTGTCCTTAGCTTGATTAAAATATGCCTGCAGAGAATAAAGAACTGGTGCCTGTGGAAGGAAAGGTCGATTCCCTTTGTTGTTTTTATTGCTTTCTCTGCACTTTCTTAAAGCAGTGGCCAGCTCAAGGCTTCATTCTCAAAACCTGTACCAGGACAACACCCAGCATGATAGAGCTTTACTTTTATTTTTCACATCAAATATAATGATGATTACAAATTCAGCAGTCGGAAAGAAATTCAGCCAAATGACAACAGACAACATATCCATTTAATACAGCACTAAATAAATTTCAGCCATGTGGTAAAGACCAAAGGATTTTTGCCCTGCAAAATCTATTTAAAACAGTGCGCATAGACTCTTAACTAACATCTTGAGTCTACAACACTTAAACTTCTTTAATTGTATCATACGGAAACATTAAGCTAGATATTCAGTTACTTACTACAGACTAACTTATAAACAAATATTGATTAAAAATTGGATCGTGCAGTACGGTGGTACCATAAATGCTACTCCTCGCCTACTATGCACATTGTGGCCTTTCCAGTGAAAAGCGAGGGTGCTTAAGCGCCTCCTGCGACACCCTGGCTACGTCTCTGCATTGGCGGCCGTCCCGCCCCGTCCCGCTCCTACCTTCTCCTCGTCCGACACCCGCTCCTCGAAGTCGGCCATTTTGGCAGCTCTAGGAGCGGACCGGCCCCGCGCGCGGCACGCCGGGAGCGGCGCGCGGCGC
>VZSV01000340.1:37296-74360 GCA_013398735.1 Nothocercus julius
CCGCTCGTTGTGCTGCGCCTCGCGTTGTGTCTTGTGCCTTTCTGAAGTACCGCATGAAAATGCGCTTTTTCAAAAAAAAAGTCACCTTCCTCAGTGGCCTTGCCAGCACTGAGCTGAACCTTCTATCGAAACAATAACTTTCGCTTCAGATTAAGATAAAACAATGCATTGAAATGGCTTGCTGTTTTTCACCAGCCATGCAGAGAGTTGAGATTGCAGCCGCCTTAACCCCAGGGTCTGCACAGAGGTTTTCGGGGGTCCGTAACCTTACTGATGTTACAGACAGCTTCAGCAGGAGGGTGACAGGCGGGAAGGGTTCTCTTCCGAAATAACTGTTGTGCATTAAGCTGCTAAGACTGTGCTGTGTTTTGTGTTTGCATAATATTTTATACTGTACTTTTTTGCTTAAAAGCAAGATTGTTGTGGTTTTTGGTTGTGTTTATAAACTCTGGTTTTGTTTCTCTTAACAGTGACTGTGTTCTTAAGCACTTTGACACCAAAATTCTACTTTGCACTTACTGTGACTTCATCTTTTATTTCTGGACTGATATTTGTAAGTAGTCTGCTTTCCTACTTTCCCCTCACCCCTCCCCCCCCTTTTTTTTTTCATCATTTTAACTTGCTAAGGTGAAATTCAGCAAACCATTTTGTTGAACAGACTCTAGAGGGTGCCTTTGTGCTATAAAGGAACTTAGAATTTAGCTTAATAACTTGCAGAGGGAGGAACCATAGGTTTAATGAAAAATTTACTGTTTTTTCCACATGTTATGTGGGAGATCTTGCATGACACGGCAGGCATTAAACGGTTTATTGATGTTAATTAGTAGGTAGATAAGTCCTCTCTCTAGTCATTTACAGGGGCCTGTCCTTGCTGTTCGCGGTTTGCTCTTCATCTTTGCCCTTTCGTTTTGGAAGAGTGTTGCCTAAAGCAACTTCTGGTGTTTTTTTACTCTTGTGGCAGGTGTTTGAGTGGTGGCACTTCCGAAAATACGGCACATCTTTCATTGAGCAGGTGTCTGTGAGTCACTTAAGGCCCCTCATCGGAGGAGTAGAAAACAGCCCTGCAGCCCCTGTCACGTTCTCGGCGAGCAGTGGAGAGAGTGAGACAACCAGGCAGAATTTGCCAGGTGACTGTTAACATGTCTTGGCACTTTCCTTGGGCTTCAAGAAGGCCTTGTTGAAGTGAATTTATTTTTCTTCTGAATGGTTTTGATTCTGCATTAGTGCTTATAGTAACGGGAGAAAGACCTACATTTTACCAATGCGTTTTATTAGTAATGATAAAAGAAATTAAGTGAAACATAATATATTGCATAGTATTGTTCATCTAAAACATTCATTATTAAAAGCATCACATTGTTTTAAAAATATATTATGTGTTTAGCTAGAAGTGTTTCAGCAAGAATAGTTTTTTGCCATTCTAAATAGGTACAAAAAACATTGCACGAATATGAATGACTGTGTTTAATTTTTCTGTCATGTGCTTTTGTATGATGGAAATGATGGAGGGAGAAAATCCATGGGGCAGCAGACAGGGAGCAGATGATGATAATATATATATTAAAAAATAAATTGTAATTGTGATGAAACTGTATAAATCTCAGACTAAAGCCAGTTTGGGGGTTTGTTATTGAATTAAAACTGTGTAGCTACTCTTTCAGAAAGTTGTGATAGTATTTCTTGTGCGCTTAATTCAGAAAGTACTTTTTTTTTTTTTTCTGGTCATTTTCAGAGTGCAAAGTATGGCGAAATCCTCTCAATCTTTTCAGAGGGGCAGAATACAGCAGGTATTAATAATCTTATTTTTCAGTGCATACTTTTAAAATTAACCTAGAACCTATTTATGTTGTGTTCCAAAAGCCAGCCCCCAATAATCATACTGGAAGACAAGTTTTGATTTGTGCCAATGCCGTGTTTAAAAAACACATATCCAGATTTTGGCAGTTTCATTTTGAGAATGCAGATATTTCTGTAAACAGCAGGGTGATGTTGGTAGCTCACTCTTGCTAAGAAGGTTTCTGCACTAGCTTAAATGTTAGCACATCTGATACCCTCCTTGGCTTCGCACCTTACTGGAATTTCTCTTGTTAAAGATACATGTGGGTGACTGGGAAGGAGCCTCTTACGTATTATGACATGAATTTGTCTGCCCAAGATCATCAAAACTTTTTCACGTGTGATACAGATGCCCTTCGCCCTTCAGATACAGGTACAACTCACGTATGTATAAGATATGTATATGGGGTGTCTAAAGTGAATATTTTTAATGGATGTCAGCATAGCATAAGCTATCATATGAAAAGTTTTGTGAAATAATAGCTTTTTTCTACTACCTAGGTGTTTGAATAGATGTTATTTTACATTGTACTGTGTCAGGAAGCTTTAAGGATGGTTCTACATTAGGTTTGTGGAATATTTTAAGATCTCACACTTATTAATTAACAATAATTCAAGTTTTCAGTAACTTATTCTCCACAAGCAGTACAGTGGTCTCATTTAAACATACCG
The DNA here is from genome assembly GCA_013398735.1 of Nothocercus julius. Taxonomy (NCBI): domain Eukaryota; kingdom Metazoa; phylum Chordata; class Aves; order Tinamiformes; family Tinamidae; genus Nothocercus; species Nothocercus julius. The sequence goes on from VZSV01000340.1 coordinate 39,805, forward strand.
TTGATGAACTGTGCTGTCTCCATGATTTTTTCCATAGTGTTCCAAATGTTTAGTGCAGAAAGTGTGCTCAACCTGGTTATTGTCAGACTAGGTGTTCACTATTAGCAATTTATCAAGTTCCGGAAGCGTTACTTGTCAGCTGGCTGTGACAGGCTGGATGTGTTTTTGCTTCACAAATGGAGTGTATTGTCTCGCTTCCTAAGCCAAGACTAATATTTTGTTTCCAAATGAAAACTTGAACATTTTTCCACGTTATTCTTGCTGGACAGCAGAAAGTTTTGTTCCAAAAGAAACATGCATAGGTTCTTCAGTTTTCTTATCATACTTGAGATTGGCCAGATATTTAAATTCATGAATGTAATATTCTGGAGTTCTCTTAGAACTGTTATTTTGTGAAAGATACTGAATCTGCCTAGCAAATGGTAGCTGCAAGTAAGCTGTAATTTGAGTGATGTTGGTCCTCAGTTTAGCATTCCACTTTTGTCTAGTAGAAACATGGGGAAGGCTACAGAGATGATTCACTGAACTTTGCTTTTCATCTGACTACTTTTTTATTTGGGTTGTAGGTCACACAAGCTTTTTGAATAGGTAGATTCCGTCTTTTGTTTTTATTTACTTCCTAAAGCTTCTTTTAGTAAGGTAAACTTTCATCTTATGTCTTAAACTGGCTTTGCCATGTTATGCCACTCAAATATGCATTAACCCTTTATGATCTGGTAATTTTCCGAACACTGAAGTATGAAAAAACTGCGTAACACACGTCTTACTGTATCACCTTTCTTTGAAGTTCTGTTTGAAAGCTTAAATTAAAATTCTGTGCAAGAATCTGTGTTTTAACAATTGTTCCTGCCAAACTTTCAACAAACCTTGTGAAATGTTTCCAGAAATCTGTAGCAACCTAGAAACTGTACATGTGCCTGGTTATGTAAGCTGCCTTTCAGTTCAGTTTAGGAGTTCTTAAATGGTCAATGAATGATCTTCTTGTTGATATTGATGTCTTGCATTAAATTTGTGACATAATCAGATGCTGTGAGATTCTGCTTTTTGTGGTAGAAGCTCCTGCTGGAAATAAAACGCTTCTTTACTCTTCCCTAGAGCAGTTGTTTAGCAAAGGTGAATTTGCAAAACGAAAGCGACTGTTAATCAGTTAGAACTGAAGCATAAACAGCCGATATTGGCTCAACTTTTCTGACTGGCATACAAGGTGTTAGCCTGCGTTTCTGTTCCTCATCAGCCTTTACATGTTTTTGCAACAGTTATGCAGAAAGCGTGGAGAGAGAGAAACCCCCAAGCCCGGATTAAAGCAGCTTATCAAGCTTTAGAACTGAACAATGAGTAAGTTTAGAATATAAGTTTGTTTTCCTTATTTATGATCTGAAAGATTAAACGTCATAATATTGACCACAGTATCAATTTCTTTTCCTAATTATTTAGAATTAGCAAGAGAAGTTTACAAATACTTTAAGGGGAATTTTATGAGTATGAGAATTACAAATGCAGCTGTCGGTTACAGCGTAATATTGATCTGTGTGTTTTAGAAAAAGTAGCTTTTGTTCTCTGCATTTTTAAATGTAGTTTTTTATTATTCTTTGCATTAGTAGCAGTAACACACAGGAGAAGTCATTCTGAGGTGGAACCAAAAAACTTCGCTCACTTTTGCAGTCTTTTTTTTGTGTAATCTGGTCCTTTTTGTGCAAAAAAACTTTGCCTTTTTTTATTTTAGGAGACAAACTGAACAAAAAGGGCTTTCATACAATTATCACATGGTTTTAAATATTTAATGGAAAATAATTTTTGTAGCAATTGTAACTTTTTTTAATGCTTATTTTTGCCTTAAACCTGAAAAAGTTTCTGTTTTCCTGGCACTTGCCACTTGAAACATAACCAGTCAATATTAAGATACAGCAATTTACTATTGTCAGTGCTTACATTTCATACAAACACAAGCAAAAACTCCTGATTTCCGAAGGTTTTTTACACTTATTCAAAAACATTAAGCTTTATGTCCCTCAGAATAATTTGTGCCTTTTCCCTTATTACAGCTGTGCAACTGCCTATGTCCTCCTGGCTGAGGAAGAAGCAACAACTATTGTAGATGCTGAGAAGTATTTTAAACAGGCTCTGAAAGCAGGAGAAACAATTTACAGAAAGTCTCAGAACTGCCATTCCCAAAGTCCCCAGCATGAAGCACAGCTGAGTAAGTACTTTTGAAGCAGATAAACATCTGCTTTTCAACAGCAAAATAAAATGAAAGTTATGATTAGTGATTGGAGTTTGATTCCTAAATCTGTGAAGCAGTTCTTATTATTTTACTTATGGTTAGTATGACATGCTATGTGATATTTTGTTGTACCAGAGTAAATCTAGAAAGTGGAAATTATACTGTGTTTTTATCATAGGTTGTCTTGTTGAGGCTCCTTTTATTCCAACCAACCATTATTTTTAAGTCTTTTTTTTTTTTTTTTTTTTTTTTTTTTTTTTTTTTTTTTTGCCATTTAACCTCATGGAAAAGAATTGACTTTTCTTTGTTGTTATTTAGGAGAGTAATTTGTTTCTGTTCATTCTAGAGATTTATAGAAAAGACGATTACTGGAATCCTGGATGTATCTTTACCATTTTGGTTCTACAGACAGTTTCATCTCAATTAGCTACTTTAAAATATCCCCATTAGAATGTGTATTCATATGTACTGGTTTTTTAAAAGGACCCCAACTGGTGGACTAATATTCTTTATTTTTTTAATCAGGAAGAGACACCAATGTATTGGTGTATGTGAAAAGGAGGCTAGCTATGTGTGCAAGAAAACTTGGAAGAATAAGAGAAGCTGTAAAAATAATGAGAGATGTAAGTAATTTGAGAGAAGTGTGAACAATTCCTGATGTTTTTCTGTCACATTGTCCAAACTCGTCAGGTAAAATTCCCTTTCTAGATATCATAGTGAATCTAATTTAATTATTTCCCAGTGAGATTTGCACATCATTTTGGATTTATTTGCTGGGGGGATGACAATGAGAATTTTTTGATTCCTATATTTAGAAATAAAATTTTCCTATTATATGATGTCATATGTTCATAGTTTTGTTGTCCAGCATAATTCTTGCTTGGGTCAATAGCTAACTAGTCAAAAGAGCTGAACTTTGTGCTTCACTGTATTTCGCTTCTGTCTTTTGCTTGCCCAAGGTGTATTGTAACTTACTACGACACAAAAAAAAGTTCTCAGCAAACCGACCCACTGGGGGAGGCATGGCAGTCTGGGCTGGTAGTATGGTGCATCAACACTGAAGTATACTCATTTTCCAGTAGATGAATGTAGGCAACAAAATAAAAAAAGTGACCATTTTTAAGGTAAAGAACAGAGCATTGAAAAAGCCTAAATTATTGTATTAGTTTTTCTTAGCTATTTGAAGAGTTCAAATAAAATAATATGTAATTGTACCTGTTTTATTTCTCTTTATTGTTCTGTAGTTAATGAAAGAGTTTCCACTTCTTAGCATGCTGAATATTCATGAAAACCTCCTGGAGGCACTGCTGGAATTACAGGCCTATGCAGATGTCCAGGCAGTTTTAGCAAAGTATGATGGTAAGTGATGTCACTTACTGACATTTATGTATAATTGTATAGGTGAGAGGGCAAACTGTGCCTGTCCAAAAGCCAGGAGTCTACCAATATCTGAAAGGGAAGGACCTCCTTCTCAAGTGTCCATTTAAGCATGCATTTCTCCTAAACCCAATTTCAGTGTCTGGGTACGCTTAGAAGAAAGAATTACTCTTTCCAGCCTAACTCTTGAGGTTTTTGATCTCCAAAACTGAATGGTCACCATAAGACTTTGCTTCATTGTTAAGAAGTTCAGGGTTTCTGATCATAGCTGAAATGTTCCAGACATGACATTTATTGTATGGTATACCTAAATAAAAACCTTTAAGTTCAAAGGAAGTGGGTTTAAAGTGTTTTCCTTCAAATGTTACAGTTTAATTGTTTTATTTTATCATAGATATTAGTCTTCCAAAATCAGCAGCAATATGTTACACAGCAGCCCTTTTAAAAGCCAGAGCTGTTTCAGAAAGGTAAGCAAGCCCACTTGTGAAAACAATGGTTTATTGCTAATCTTGGATTGTGCTGTAAAGTAGGAATTAAAAAGATCTTAATCCAATATTTAGTGTTTTGAGTATTTAGCTTGTGATGTTCAGCAGATTTGGGGCTTTTTCCTGTGTGTGGATTAAGTGCTGGCTATTTGTGGAAGCTCTTGTTGGCTTTTCTCTTTTCCTGATGTATTTTCTCAGGTGATTTTTAGCTTTTCTTCCTTAGAAGTCATGTTGCAGCAGTCTTAGAAAAGACCAAGAACTCAATTACCTTAGGTGATTGACATGAAGTTTCTAAAAGGTTAACATGTCTTTGTTATAGTGGCTTGGATGGCAGTCAGGATTGACTAAATTAACCTTTGCATTTGTTTGCTAGAAGGGTTTATTTGTCATTTTTGATACATCAGTCAATTCTTAATTAGTTACAACTATTATCAAACAAGCAACTGGTTAACCTTTATCAACTTTATTCTGTATGGGTTTTCCCGTCAGATTCTCCCCTGAAACTGCCTCCAAAAGAGGGCTTAGTACAGCAGAAATAAATGCTGTGGAAGCAATTCATAGAGCTGTGGAATTTAACCCTCATGTTCCAAAGGTAAGAGTATTCTATTTCTTGTTGGGCTACTTTATCATCTTCTGGGAGAAGTCATCTTACAATGTTGCCCTGTGATGTGAACCTTTCTAGCCTTCTTTTATTTGAAGTTGATTATAACTTCAGCTCTTCAGCTGTTTATATCATAAAGGTTTGGCTAGAATTGGTTGGTTGGTAAGAAAACTACCTCATAATTGGTATTTTTCTTAATGTTTAAATGCAAGCTAAAACTTTCAAACTTGCAGGAAAACCCAGTCATGTATTGCTGAAGGCCTTTTGCTGAGTAAGCTAAATGTTAATAAATATAAATTTTAAGTCTTTCAAATCCCTGAAGCCAAATTAAATTATCCAGACAGAAACTATGCGAAATACTTCAAAATATTTCTTTCTGTTGTATTTAAAGCATGCCTGCAGAACTCTGGTTATTGAAAGATCTGCAGTCACTTATTTTCTTCATCCTTATGTAAACAAGACTAAGAATCTGTACTGTTACATGCTGTAATTTAGTGTCTGCCATTACCTTAAGTAGCCACGGTAATAGATTCCACTACACATTGTGTGAAAATAATATCTTTTCTTGCTTTTTACTGTGCTAGCATTGAGGATGCATTCAGTTTGAAGTCCTGAATGTAGAAAGATGACTTAGTTCTGGACATAATCCTCTGCAAATAATCATGGAGTCCGAATGACTATCGCTGTGAAGGCTTGAATTATCCAGCCACTCTATTCTGTCTGCCTGTCCAATCTAATAGAATGTGCACTGAGAAAGCTAATTGCTGGGAGAAATTGCTGCTTGTTTGCATGACTGATCAAGAGCACAGCAAGTTCATTTCAGACAGTCTCAGACAGATTTTTCTTTACCCTCTGCCTTTAGGGTAAGAAGATTATAACGCATTATCATTATCTAAAAGTTCTTTTATTTTGTATATCCTTCAGTTGTTTTAGGAGCGTCATTACCTTTTTTTAAGAAGCTGGATACCATATCAAGCAGTCTGCTTGCAAAATATGTTTGGTGGTTTTACACACAATTAGGAAAGTGATTCTAAGTTTCCATACTTTGATCTTGTCCTCTAATTTTATACATTGTCCAGATTTCTTTGTATTTTTTTATTATAATAGCTCCTTGAAACACCAGTTGATAAAACTTCCAGGCAGAATTTTATGGTTGCTGGCTATTTAGAGTATGGGCTGTAAAATATCTGTAATCAAAACACAAGAAAAAAGAGGAGAGGAGGGGCACAAACAAGTGAAGTAACTTGCCCAATGCATTATGGTGGACTAGTAAATCTAGTTTCTAAATTTGCAGTCTGTCCTTTCCTCTGGACTAAAAATGAATGAGTGTAAAGTATAAATCTCTCTTTTCTTGCATCTAGTGAAAGTGATTGTCTTTGCAGATAGCATCATTTTGTATAAGGAAAATAGCTAAGAGCAAAAAAAAATGTTGTGCTTTTACAAGGATAGCTTTTGTTTGAAAAGCTGGGAAAGCATTTTATGGTGCTGCAAAATGATACTTTTAAGCTATTTCGAATGGAGTATCTGTAGGTACATCTTGATAATCTGCTAAATGTGCTTTTCCAATCATCTAAGTATCGTACACATTTTAAATAGATAAAAAGACTTTTAAGTCTGAAAAAAGAAAAAAAAAAAAGACCAAAGCATACTAATACCTTGTCATTTTATGGTTATAAGAAATACTAAAATCTTTCAGTTTCTGGGTTCTTTTTTTTTCTGTTCATGTATTAACGTGTGGGCTCAGTGGCAGCATGAGCATGGAGTTTTAACGGCAGTGTATGGAGGCTCTACTTATATCGGAGCTTCATCACCGCTTGTCTTTGCGGTCCCTTGCTCTTTAGGCAGTTAGTACAGCTGAAAACTCGGCCCTGTGGAGAGCATGAGGAGTCAGGTCGAAGGTCAGATATTTGAGACCATTTTCCCACAGCAGCCCTGTGTGAGTGATCCTTTACTGTGTTTTTAAAAAAAAAAAAAAAAAAAAAAAAAAAAAAAAAATGAAGAGGATTAGAGAGGATTAGCAAGAATATTACCCTCCAGAGCGTAGGCCCAAGGCACTAAGAGAAGAACCTAGCCAGGCAGTAAATGTGCTTTATTTGGCCAGGGCACAACCCCTACCACATTCCTTCAAGAATCTGAATGGGAAAAGTTAAGTCCTCAAACTGGATTAGTAAATAATCTCATAGTTTGTGGCATCTGCTGAAATAAATCGGTGAGTTGCCTGCATTCTTACACTTTGTGGGACAGTAAAAGGAATTGCCAGCCACATTGATCAAAGATGTGGATTAACTTTGGCTGTTATTGAATGAGACACTATATGCCAGGAGAAGACAACTCATAAGTAAATACTAGAGCTGGAACTATCATTTTATGCTTCTAAAAATTACCTGTTTTAAGAGCTAAGTTCAAAAGAAATGCCTCTTTTTTTTTTAATATACAATAAAAAAAATGCATATCCTGTGTTTCAAGGGAAATGGAAAAAATATTCTTGTAGTCATTGGCTCTTCTGTGCATTGTGTATTCTGTTCGTGTAGGGAGAAGGCTGAAACTGAGAAATTCTGAAATCAGAGCTACTTTGTGGTAGCACAGCAAAACCACATTAAAACCAGGATTTTCAGAATGCTACTTGATCCTTCTTCCTTTTGTTAGCATGCTGGCACTTACCACCTACTTCTGGCTTGCTGCTGATACTCAAGAACTAGCAAATATTTAGCTTGTGTGTTGAAAGGTTGTGATAAAACTGTGAGTAAAAGTACAAGGGTTTTTATTAGCCTAAACTTATAATTCTTTGCTGTTGTATCAGCAGCGATATATTTTAGATATCTGCTACAAATATGTTCACACTTTGTTTCATTGAAGATGCGTTTTTCCTGATATTCTGTGTATGAAAATTATAGTTTAGTAGCCTTATAATACTGATGTTTGTGTTTTTCCCTTTCCTGTGCAAATGGGTGCTATTTCTTCAACAGATAAAGTGGGTCTCTGTGCTCTGTTGTACCTCAAATGATCCTTTATGTTTCACAGTTAGTAAGGACTTAAGAATATTCCATGTAACAAAGTGCTTTCCACTTCTACTTTCAGTATTTGCTAGAAATGAAAAGCTTAGTCCTACCTCCAGAGCATATTCTGAAACGAGGGGACAGTGAGGCAGTAGCATATGCTTTTTTTCATCTCCAGCACTGGAAGAGGATAGAAGGGGCTCTAAATCTGTTACATTGCACATGGGAGGGCAGTAAGTATCTTTGTTTTGTTTGAGTGTTTTTTTTCTTTTCTTTTTGGACAGTGAACTAATCTCTGTGCTTTATTCACCTCAATCCCAGTTGGTTCTCTTTGTGGGAATCTGGCTGCTTGGTTTAGCTATGAATCTAATGCCACTCGCTTTTTTTTTTCTTTTTTTTTTTTTTCAGCCTTTAGGATGATCCCATACCCGTTAGAGAAAGGCCATCTTTTTTATCCTTATCCAAGTTGTACAGAAACAGCAGACAGAGAGCTGTTGCCAAGTAAGTGGTTTCTAAGCATTGATAATAAAACATAACCTAAGGAAGTGTTCAGTTTGTGTTGTTCTGTATTTACTTTACTGTGGTTTCAAGTTTGAGCTTCTCTTGAAGGGGATTCACCTACTTGTTGATGTCCCTCCCAAATGTTCCTTAAGCACTTTACATGTGCTTGGGGATAAGTGGTGGCTTGATACTGTAATAACCTAACAGGTCCTCCCAAGAGGAAGTTTCCAGGTGTGGTATATTCACCCTGTGTTTTCCCAGTGTTGAGAGCAGAAAAAAAAATAGACCAGTTCCTTACATCACTTCTAAAAGTCATAGATTCAGTTACTGTAGCAGAGGAGCTGTTTATTTTTAGCAAGGTATAAATGCATGGTTCTGTTATTACATTTCTGGCATGTAAGTATTTGGCATAACTTGTTTGTGATCTTAAAGGAAGTCTTTGGTTAATCTTTAGCTTGAGAGAATGTTTATTGGTTTCTGTGATTAATTTTTGGGTACATATTCATCTGCTGTGTGGTATGCCTCCTAGAATTTTTTTTATCCCTTTAGATTGTCTTAAGGATTTATATTAACACTTAACACTGAAGAGCAAGTGCTCTTCAACTGCCTATTATATCAAGATTATTTTATGTAAATATGAGCCTAGATGCTTTTCCTTTTGGTAAGGCAACCTGAAAATAAACTATTAAGACCTTTGCTCATTATGTCTGAGAAAGTAGCATTAATTTAGATAAGAACTGGACTGTTAATTGTGCGTGCTAATAGAATTCTTTTAAGGCTTCCTTTCATGTCATGAAGAAACACAAGTCCCAGAGGATTGTAAAGGGCTACTGCGAAGTACCAACAGACGCACTGAGACCACAGCTGTGGAAAAGCAAACCTACACATACGTATTTCTATTTAAATGCCTGAAGTTATATTTAAAATGTGTAATTTAAATTTGCCCCCAGACTGCTTTAAATTACTCATTTCTCACTTATGCAGGATATTGCACAAGGAATTCCTTGGTTAGTGACTAACCCTAAATTGTAGACTTCCCAGCATAATTAAACACCAACACATGCACATATTTCAACACGATCACTCGCGCATTCCTGTTACATTTTAAATATAAAGCTACCCATAAATAAAATCATCTTAACATTTTTATTGCACTACTTCCTCAAGAAATCTTGACACTTTTTTTTTTCTTTTTTAACTTATCTTTTTGAAATAACAGCCAAATTAGTGATTCAGAGACCTGAATTGATCTGACTAGTAACTGGCTGTGAGCATATAGAAGTGTTTTTAGTTATCCTTACGTATTTTGGATTTGATTCTAATATCTCAGTGCAGGAACAACCGGTATAAAGTCAGGTGACTTTCTACACTGCATGAGAGCATGGCACTACCTGGTACTAAGCAGCCATTCCTTTGCTTGGTAAAGATGAGCACGTTGGTGTCGTGCCATATCATAAAGTAGCAGGGCTGGTTATTTATTAAGAAGATGAACTGATAATCCCTAGTATAATCTCCATAAACGCCACTATCTTTAAACACAGGCATTAGATGCAGAACTTTGTGCATTCTGCAGAGTTGTATTCTGTAATGAGATTAAAAAGCAAAACAAAACCAAGCCCTTTTATCATTCATGAGTTGTAGGCAAAGGCACGAGTCATTTTTGCTGGGGTTGCTTTCACAGTGGTAACACTTTTTATGTTTTTGTATGTGCCAACATTCAGAAACAGTAACACGGTGGGTGAACTGTCTTTTCTCCTCAGAATTCAATTTGCTATGTGTTGAAAGCCAAAAAAAAAAAAAATTACACGTACAAAATGAAAAACTAATACAGTAAAAACAAATAAGAAAACTATTATATTTTCATGTTTTCTAAAAAGACTTCCCTAAATTTTGCTTTTGTACACTTCATAAGCAACTTGTGTGGAAATATGTGCAACCCTTCCATAATTACCTGTGTATAAAGAAACCTTCAGTTTAAAAAAAAAAAAAAAAAAAAGCTTTCAGAATCATTGATAGAAAGTCAGAACTGCAGGTATTGAGAGCCTGAAAGTAATTACAGATTCACTAAACAAGTCTTCAGCTAGTAATCAGTTTTAGTGTCTTGAGTGCTGAAAGCTCCATATGCCAGCCCCGTAGGCTGTCTAATCACCTTTTTTTGATTTCATGAGCATAGACGTGAAATAGCAAGAAACTGTTATATACAGAATTTATAACCTAGTTCTGGTGCAGTTTTCTTTGAGGTTTGTTCTGTCAGCTGCTTGAAAAATGTACTGTAGTCTACAAAGCAGAAATCTTTGGGAAGTTTTACAGAGCGTGCCTATACGATCTGATGGTTGATCTGGATTTACTGAACTCAAGGTGGATGAGTATTCCATTAAAATAGGAGAGGCAGGAAAAATGAAATAATCTTGAAAAATGTTGTTCTCTTTAAATAATAGAATTAATACTTCAAAAGGTTGAAAACACCTGAATTGTTTAAATTCGTGTAGGTAATTTGTCTGGAACATGTATTTTGACAGCTTGTAAATTTTATAGCTCTTCTGTCCTGTTAAAAGAGTAAGTATCAAAAACTAAGCCTGATGAAATGTTTTAAAAATAAATCCCATGCAAGTGGGAAAGAAGATTGGGAAGAGAAAGATGTAGAGACTGTTAATAATAAGCAAAGTAATTTAATGTCAGGGAAACTTTTTAGAAGTTTGAATGAAGCACTGGAACTTGTTTTGAGCTGTGCAGTACTTGTAAGTCCACACTTGCACCTTCTGTAATACAGAATTGAGTGTAAAATTAATTCATATATATTATTATCAAATACCGATATTATTAATATTTTCCTTTCAGCGTTTCATGAAGTCTCCGTTTATCCGCAGAAGGAGCTTCCCTTTTTCATCCATTTCACAGCAGGCCTATGCTCCTTCTCAGCAATGCTCGCCCTCCTTACACACCAGTTCCCTGAGCTGATGGTTGTTTTTGCTAAAGCTGTAAGTACTGTTTCAGTTATTGGGCTTGCTTAGGGAATTTGTGGGATCTTCGGAGTTTCTGAGGTCCGTGTTCGGTGCTGCTGGAGGCTGTGGTCAGTCTCGTGTTCCTCCAAGTTGTATGTGACTTGTGTGATGCTTGATAGAGTTGGATTCATAGCTTACCAAAAAAGACTAATTCTTTTTTTCCTTCTGTTTTAATGAAGTTACTCCTGAATGCCCACTGAATGTAATGTAACTTTGGCTTCTACTGTCTCATTGACTTGATTTTTCAGCTTTAGAAGAAAAAAAAAAAAACTTTTTCATTCTGATTTAGGAAGCTTTTCCAGGAGCCAACAGGAGTTAAAATCCAAGCCTTGAGAATGTTTAGATTGTTAACTCTCTGAGAAAGAAACTGTTTAAATTTGTATCTTGTATCATATTGAGGACGGTGTGCAAAACAAATAGAACTTTGCACATTCTCTATAAGCCGCTTGACTTGCTGCTGCTTTTTGTTATCTTGCAAAGGAATGTTCTGCAGTGAGCAGTGATGGCGGCTCCAATACTTACGATAGCAATTGTAAAATCTTCCTGTAAGACATGTTATGGCATCAAAATTGGAAACCAAATAAAGCCCTGTAACATTTTTAAATGTATTTCCATTTTACCACTGTTTCTCACATCTCTGCCTTTTAAAAATCAGAGATGCCAACATCCATGCAGCAGATGTTTGCAGTGTCTCACTATGTCTGTTCAGTGCATAACACAGGAGGTGTTGAAGCTTGTGTAGGAAATTTAGACACAATCATTTATCAAATAACTTCTTAGTTTCTCTCCTTCTGCTCTGTTGTTACTGTTCTGTAACAGGGGTGCTTCTCTTCTAGACTTCTGCTTGAGTAGTTGCTGTGTTTTAAAGGTGCCACTACAAAGAGGCTTAGTGACAGAAATAAGGGGTGTATCTTCAAAACAGTGGTTGTAGAGGAGTGAACTTGTGGCTTAAATGTGATAGGTACTCTGTGAACTTTCTGTTGTGTTTTGCACTGGGTGCTAAAATACAGGGATAAATTGACGGGTATCAATAGCTGGAGCCGTGCAAGTGTGGCAGTGCGGTGTCCTCGATCTGGTCTTGCAACACCGCGCAGGTGCTGTCTTACGTGCAGCATTTGTGGTCTGTCTTGATGAAACCATTTCTTCATGAGAAGCATGGGCAGCGAGTTGCTTGTGTCCGCTTGTTGCAATGTATTCAGTGAAAACTGAAACTGAGATTGGGTGAACTGAATGGTATATTTTGACAACAAGGTAGATAGTTAATATACCATGGAAAAACACAATCCCTCCTCTCAAACTACAGTGTGAAATACTGCTGGCCTTTATTGGACTATGGTTCCGTAATCATGAAGTAGAGTGGAGTGCCAGCTAAGGAGTACTGAACGCTCAATTAATTATTTATTCAAGCTTCGCTAGTCGAAAGGCAGGCTGAAAGAGTTTCTGCTTTCTGGTTATTTTAATGCAGCAGGTAATGGAGACCTAGGAAGTAAGTCCTTTTATTTTCTTTAGAATACGTTTTTCCTAAAACATTGACTTTGCTAGTGATTCTAGTCTACCATGTCCAAGTGAGGCAGGTCAGAGAGTGAGGGCCCCATTTCCACACAGTTCTGTTGATCTTCATGTTGGAAAATGTAGTTGGACATGCCAGTGACAAATTTCAGTGCTGCTCATAATTGGCTGGCTTCATGTAACTAGGGTCTAACTATCTACTTGATTAATTCTGTAAGGGCTGCATTATCAAAGTTGTACAATTTCCAAGGAGATACAAGGTCAAATGTTATGCTAACAAAGAATCGCTTGGTAAAGTTCTCTCTGGGTTTCTTGAACCAAAACAAAAGACTTTGTACGTATGAAGCTAGTTGGCTGTGCATAATGGCATTTTGAATGTCAAGTGACATGTTGTGCAAATGTGAGGAAAAAACTCAAGGGTTTGTTCACTTGGCAACATATTTATTTCACTTATTTCCTACAGGAAAGGACAGATAATGTTTGTTCAGCTGAAAAGATGATCAAGAAGCATGCGTATCGCTGCATAATTTTACCAACCAATTGACCTCAATGGCAGGTACAGAGAAGAGAGGTCCTGCCACTCGGGGTGCTAGTTTAGAGCCAGTAAATGTGGAAATTACGTCTTGAGGTGGAGAGGACAAGTGAATTCTTTATCCTAGTGAGATTGACACCATCTTCTGCTATTCTAAATAGGATTATTGTTGACTTCCATTTATAGTCTGATGGCTAATATTCTTTTTACATTATTAGGTAAGTGTACTCTGCCCCAGCCCACCCCCCAGAAAAAAAGAAAAAAAGAAAACAAACAAACAAAAAAAAAACACCTGCTATAAATAGTTGCTTGTTTTATCTAGTATTATACCTGCAGGTAGGTCCTGTGTTTTAAGCTTTCTAAATTAAAAAAATTTCAAGATTTTAAGCATGTTTTCATTATAGTACTTCTTAACATTTTTTTGTAGTAGATTGAGATAAAGTTCAAGATAAAATACTTAATGTTTTGATCTCAGTGAAAAAGTTGAAATTACTGAATCACTGAATTTCTAGCAGATCTAGGGCACAGCTGTAGGAATGACAATTGCAAAATATCATGTATATGTTTTTTCACAATAATGTTTGATTTAATTCCGACTACTTGGATTACATTGGACATGTTTGTTAATCAAGCGGATCCCAGCAATTGAATGTATATTGAGTTGCATGGCTCTAAAGAGCTTTAAAAAGTCGAATACCTTTCTATTGACTTGAAAGGTCTGAGTTTACATATTTTCATTTGTTAGTGTTTGAGTTTGTTTCCTCCATAATAAATCACAGGGTGAACCTTGACAAATTGCTAAAAATATTGCAAGTGGCCAAAAATCACAAGGAAGCATTTGCTAGTTCCAATGTATACAGTGCTATTCAACCTCAGCAAAGCCTTTAGCACTGGCACCTACTCTCATTCAGCTCCCTTCGAAACTGGTGGCAGCCTTTCCGTTGTGCTCCCTGCCCTTTGCATCAGATAGCAGGATTTTGGCAGTGTTTTGTACAGGTAGAGGTGTTTGCAGACATTAGAGACTGTTATTTCCAAAAGGGCTGAGCATTTACTGATCCAATTAGAGGCAACTGTGGCATGTTGATTCCCTTGAAACTCAGACTGCGTTTCAGCTAGAGAAGGATGTACCCTGCAAGCCATTTCAGCTGATGGCAATGAAATATGTAACAGTTGAGAAAGAATACTGTATGATTTGCCAAAAGAGTGCATACCCTCTAGGTGTGTGTTGTGGTATCAGGAGCAAAATGTCGCAGGTTTTTGGGGTAACTTCTGATCTTCTGGAGAATCCCTCTGTTACTGATAACTGGGGGCTGCTTTATTTCTTAAGCAGTTGCTGATTAGGATTTTCTCCTTAGTATGCAGGAGGGAAGAAGCACAAAACATAGGCGACACTAATATATTCAGTTCACCGAGTAAGCTGAAAAATATTCTGTCATATATCACAGTTTCTGTCAAAACTACAGACAAAAGGATCTATTTTTTTTTCCTATTTTGTATGAATTTTAAATAAATGCCTAGGTGGAAAACTGGGTAGCTATGAAAAAACCTTCAAAAGTGATCTTGCACAATTCCTCCTATAATGTCATACAAAGACACCAAAAGAAAATGCGGTTGCAGAGTGACAGCAGGCACTGTCAACAACCTTGTTAGGCCAAAAAAAGCTAACATGCTTAACTTCAGAAGAAATGCATCCTGTTTTATAAGGGCTAATACTTTTTTTTTTTTTTTTTTTTTTTTTATTATATCCTACTAGAATAGAGCATTATTATTACTGGGGCAAAAAAATGCAACAGTGTTCCAGTATCTTAATGAAAGCACTTTCTTGAGTATGGAACTGGACCAGTTCCTAAGACAACCCATGTTCCAAGTGTTTGGTACAGATTGCTTGATATCTTTACAGCTAAGAAGGAAGTCATGGGACTTGGTCACAAAAATTAGCCAATTTTTAATTTACAAGATTAGGAGAAAACATTTTTCTTGTTAGTTGTTCCACAGCTACCCATTAGTGCGTTTCTTGCTGTTCTACTGATAGCAGCCATTACTAGAGGCAGAATATGGGACTAAACAGACCCCATTCTGGCAAGTCCTGTTTTCTGGGGCGCTCTGCTTTGCTTTCTGAGCAAATCCCCCTACCACTTTCCCCAAAGCTCATTAAGTGAGACTGGAGAATTAAGTTTTCAGCCAGCTGCTGAACTTTTCATATTTATAAACACTTGAGTCTTTTGCTTATCTAAGAGAAAATGTGTATAGTTTGGAGATGTGCACTTCCCTGCCAATGTGTAATGAGTGGTTGTACACTTCACAGAAAAAAAGCCTGAAGTTTCCTGTCACAGCTGAGTGTCGATGCCAAGGGCAAAGGTTTCTTGCCTTGCTAATCTACATCTTAACTCATGCACTTAATGTGAAGGTGCCACACGCAAACAGGCAGAGAAGAAGCTAGCTGCAATGAAAAGCTCCTGCGCTGCTGTGAATGTTATGTTTTAAAAGCCTTTTTAATGTAATATTTGAGGTTATGATATAAGCCAGGAGGGCCAAAGTAAAGCCCTCAAAGTAAATGAGTTCTGTCATTGCTGCCTCATGGAAAGAGGGTTTGTACGAGGATAACGTGAGCCCCACTGAATAACTGGGGAGATGAGTTGGGAGGGTGCAGGGGAGTTTGCACCATTTGTTTTAATCTACTCTTTATATCTGGGACAGTTTAGATGGCATCTAGAATACATACCCTGTCTGGAGCCATGGGCTGTGCTTCCTGAATTCTCTGTTTGGTTTTTGTACATTTTAATTAATGACCTATTAATAATCCATGCCTGATTAAGAAGATATGCTGCCTCCTTCTCAGTCTGCATAGCGCTGAAGACGTGAGCACTGAAGCTGAGTGCGGTTAGAGTTGCACCATGTGAGCTGCTCTCCTAACTCGTCCTGCTTGTGCTTAGGTGCTGCGAGTTCTGTGGCCTGTGAGCGCGCCCAGCGTCCTGGCATCCAGCTGAGTGTCCCTGTCCAGGCTAAGCACAGCGGGTGAGTTAAGGTTTCAGACTTGCCTTCCTATATCTGACCTCTCTTTTTTCCTTTTTCTCTCCCTTCTTGGATTTGAAATCAAATTCTTTGCAGTAACACACTCTTACTGAAGATATTCTGTGGCTTTGAGTACTGTTCTGATGAAAAGATCTGCAGATAAAGCAGAGAGTTTTAAGATCCAGTTTTGTTTCCCAGTCTGCTTGTTGACTCAACAGTTTTAAGCAAGTCTCAAACATTGGGTCTAATAGCAAAACTAATAGCAAAATTGTAGTAAAGTTTCATATGTGATAGGTGTTGAGTCCTCTGGGCTGTGCTACAGATAATGATTTTTTTGGGTGTATGAAAATCTGTGTTATGAAAATCTGTGTTAATATTCTCTACAAGGCTACTTCATGGCATCACTACTGAGGGAAATGCAGCTGTACTGAGTAAAGATGCAGGATTTCTTTGATCATACAAGAAGTCTATAAAGGTTTGTGTAGAAATTGAATTAATTTTATCGTTGTGTTCTGTTTCTTACAGTTCTTTGGGACTCTTTCACGCTTCAGCATCCTAACAGAAAACACAGAGGTCTTCATGCTGTCTAGACCCTGGCAACAGCTGACTGCAGTCTGAGTGGGGCCTGCTTTTCGTGATAGTTTGATTCCACTGATCTAATGAGCATCACCTCCAGCATCTACCGGGTTAGCTGGATGGGAGGAAGCAAGGAAAGCTGTGTTATTCAAAATGCTACCTTTCACAGGCTTCTGCGTTGGTAATGGTGCTTAGTGTTATGAATTTCTTTGACCTTAAAGCCTGTAATCATCTAAGGAAATGTTTTTTGTTGAGCAATGTCTTATTGCTCTCTTAATCACTTGTCCAACTACAAGCTAATGCTTCCTTTATAAGAAATGAAAGAACACAAATTGAGCAGATGTTTTGAGTATTGACACTTCCTTCTCAGCTGCAGATGCAGAAGCTAATTGGCTTCAATTTGGTTTCATAAGCCTTTTTCAAAATATTTGTTAACAGCAAAGTAGGGTTCCACCTTCTTTATTAAAAGGTTGCTTAACGCATTGAGCATGTTGACTTCTTGAGCAGTTGCCTAACACAAACGATACTGTGCAAACAAAGATGTTTCTTCTGTATCCTGTAAGTTTACATTATGCAAGGAAACTGTATTTCATAAAATATTCCTTAATTCTGATTCTCTGAAAGTTTCTTTCTGTACAGTTGCAGTTTCTAGTACTCCTTCTGCCAAGCTTCCAACCAAAGGGTCAGTTAGCAGGTGCAAGTTGTGGAGTGGCCATTCCAGCGTTTGGCAGAATATAAAATGAACATATGCAGTATGTGGTATCTCAGTCTACTTGCATTGTCTTGTAATCTGTCTTGACACAAGACAGGAAAAAAATATGCCAAATCCTTCTTTAACGTGTAAGCAAAGGACTGTGAAGCAGACAGTCACCTATTCATCTCATAGCTTATTTATTACTGTGGCAAAACGAAACGCTGGTGTTCAAGCAGAGAAGTCAGTGTTGCGCTCCACTGTGTTTTTGTGTTGACTGTATTTAATCCAAGTTAAATACTTGCCTCTTGGCTTCTCAATGCATGCAAGTTCTGTAGAAAGATCCTTCCAAAATTTTTGAGCTGCCCAACACCTAGTAGGTAACTTTCTCAACTTTGTTTCCAGTTGAAAGTAAGCCACTGGGGCCATTTCTCACTGTGGAATCATTCTGGTGATTAATAGATATGTTGTGTTCATGTTACTTTTCTTCTTGGTCTGCAGGGGCCCATAAGGTAACCAACCTAATGCTTTTTAAAGTTGAACATTTTCCAGCATTTGTGTGGGGTTATAAATGAAGTGCTGCCTCCATGTATCATCCCAAGAGCTGCTTTCTTTCACTGTCCTCCCCTGACATAACAGTAACAGAAAGGGGATGGGCTTATGCTGAAAGTATAGCTGGCAACAGTCTATGTAATGAAAATCTTCTTGCCTTTCCAGAAGTGCCAATAATTCTTGAGGAAGGAGGAGCGCTCTGTATCATTTTTCTAGCAGGATTGTGCATACTTTATAGGAACATTCCTTTGCCACTTATGAGCAAGAGCTCACTAGCTCATCCATACCATTGTAATATCATTTTGATCCACGTTCAATTAAGCTGTGTATATACAAGTTCATTATGACTTGGGACATTGTTGCCATTTCCTGGAAACAAGCTGCAAAGTAACCTTATAGTCATTGGGATGACAAAAGCCCTTTTACAGAAAAGTACCAGTATTTACAGTAATACCAAAGTAATTTTCTTAGAAAAAGTCAAGGACCTTGAAAAGCAATACTACTCTTTACTTTTTTTTTTTCTTAGAAGTGTATTTGTAAAAAAGGATAATTATGTTTTTTTTTCTTTTTGTTTCGTGCTGGCAAGAGTGGAGTTTAGATTTTTTTTTTTTCTGATGTTACTGAGACTGTCTCATAACATCTTATGACAAATCCACTTCTATCAGAGTATTTAGCAAGAGAAGTGCTGCCTTTTTTCTTGCCAATCTCTTACTGTTACATAAGTACAAGCTCTTAAAAAGACAGGAAAGAGGGAAATGCTCTCCCCGCTGCTGAAGCTATTGTTCCTGAGGCAATTAGGTGGCTAAATTCTTGTGTGCATTTGCCCTATCTTACCAGAGATTTTAATGAAAGGCAATTGAGTATCTAAATATGTTGTGGGGCAGGTTCTTTATTGCATATTTATCTGGAGAGATCACAGAACTGTGATGTGCAGTGTTGTTATTGAAGTACAGCTTTCTAATGCTGACTCAATAAAGTGGAAGTTCAGTTCCCAAATGCTGCTAGGCAGTTGATGTCATTTGGATGTACAAATCCCTTAAGCCTGGCAAACAGGGTCTGTGTGAGGCCGCGCTCGTTCATTTGGGCAAAGCAGACCTCGGAGTAATGAACTCTGCTGCAGTTGTCTACCCTGCTGGGTGCCCTTCAGTCTTTGAAACTAGGGATAGATCTTGCACTCCTATATATGTGGCAACAACTTTGCATCCTGTCGGAACCCGCAGTCACCAAGGTTGTGATGAACCATCCTGGAGGATCCCGCTCAGCCTGGGCTGCTGCACGGGGGAGGTTCTTGGTGCCGCTCTGTTGCGTGCTGGTTTCCCCGTATTGCATCTCCTCGGCATGGGCCACGTTGTTTATTTCCCACCTCCTCATCCTGGAATTGTTGTGATGGTGCCAAGGCTTGTAGATCCATGGCTCTGAGCAAGGCGGGGGGCAGAGGTCATAGTCAAGACCATTAATAACAAGGTGCAAACGGCTGGTTTATATGTAACGTGAAGCTTTTTACTTATTTCATTTTTGAACTTTGGGGGCTCTGTTTGCTTATGGAGCACTTGGTGTCTGGTACCTATTTAGGCTGAGAGCAGGCAATTGGGTTCCTTCAGGCCTTCAGAGGAATGCAGCAAATTGTTCTCTGGTGTTGTAATTCTGCTGGGATAACTGGAGCTTATTTGTCTCACTGCTTATTAAATGCATACTTGTCTTGAGGTCCTTTTTTTTTTTTTTTTTTTCTGAGAAACATTGGGTGAATCCCAAGGACCACAAGTGAGAGGAAGATTCCAGGGGGAGGGGGGGGAGTGAAGTGCCTGCACCTCTATAAGCTGCATCATCAGCCTCCAGTGCCAGCAGACAGAAGAGGTTCAATAAGAAAGTAAATTCCCTCACAGAAAAGGAGATGTACATATGGGGTTCTTGCAGCCATCAATTAATTTTGCCCGTTCTCCCCTGCCCAGAGAATGACAGGCTGAGGGGAAATGCACCTCCCAAACTACTAATATATGGGGCGTGTAGATGGGAGCCACATGAAGCTGAGATTTTAGACTAGGACCAGCTGTGGAGGTAGGGAGCAGATGTGCATTGATGCTGCATTCGTGACAGAGGACAGTATTGGCAGCAACGTCGGAGCAAGAGGAATTCATAGTCTACCAGGCTCTGAGCAGCACCCATCTTTCCATGTTTGCTGTCGAAGAGGAGGAGCAGACTCCTCCTTTCTCCTTGCAGTGGTTAAGTCTGTATTGCTACAAAGATGATACGATGCTGACTAGCCTGGTCTTCCACTCGTGGCTCAGAAATACTCCTAAATGTCAGGTACTTTGGCAATAGCAGTTGTGGTCTCGGCTCACTTTTAATAAAGGTGGATAGATGGGAAAGGCAGCTTCAGTTGCAAGCTCTTGTCTGTGGCCTCCTGGCTGTTGTCTCCCTTTCTTGAGCCTCGTGATTGAGGCATGGTCTGCAAGCCCCAGCCCTGAGCACTGTGGAAATAAGAGTGCTGATGAGGATGGGGCTAACGTATGAGGAACTGTGCTCATCCCAGCTTTGCTTGGTGTGTCTCGCTTGTCGTTAGACCCTTGACAAGTCCGCTTGTTGGGGAATGCTCTATAGCTACCCACGGTTATGTCAGTAAGGGTGCTTCCGTGAAGATGCACATGTTTCCCCATTGGGCATGATCTTGCTGTGGTTATTTCTGGCCCATTATACTTTTTCTTTTACTGTGGATACATTTACTGCTGCAATTGCACCTTGGCCTCATCAACTCAAACCCTTCTCTTAAGAAGCCTCTTGATTTCCTTTCTGTTCTGGCTGTAGGCTCTCATCAGTTATAAAAGAGGGGGATAGAGTGTGCGACTATTGCATTCCCCTACCCTGACTCACCCGCCGCGATTTCAGAGCAGTAATCCCCCCGCTGCCGGCTGGAGCAGCCCTCCGTGACTCGTGCTCGGTAATAGTGGATGGGAAGGCTCCCACACAGATCCTGACAGGTTGTGCAAATGTTAGTAGAAATACGCCAATAAATCTGTCCCGGGGATTTGGATGCGCTACAGGAAGAGGGTGGTTATTCAGATAACCCACGTGGAACGTGGTCTCGCTTGAGAAAATGGCCGGTAGCCAGTGGCACCTATTGGAGTGGCGCCTGTTGCGTAAACTGTAGGTGCCAGGGTGAACAGGAAGGGTCTGTGACAGTGATGAGGAGGCTTTAGGACCAAGATGTAACTGAGCAGTGTGTATGGTCTGGGTTGCTGTAGGTCACAGAATTAACCTTCCTATTGGTACCTGCATCCAGGACCGG
The DNA here is from genome assembly GCA_013398735.1 of Nothocercus julius. Classification (NCBI taxonomy): domain Eukaryota; kingdom Metazoa; phylum Chordata; class Aves; order Tinamiformes; family Tinamidae; genus Nothocercus; species Nothocercus julius. Next base: position 61,143 of record VZSV01000340.1, read on the forward strand.
TATGTGCTGTCACCCTGGGCTCAGGCACTCGCATGTGACTTAGCTGCTCTGAGATGGTTTGCATCCTGCAGTTCCCCTGTCCAGCCTTCTCAGGGGAGCTAAGTTACTCAGAAACTCATTAAGCAGTTAATTCTGCTCCTTGTCCTTGGGTTCAGGCATGCTTTTGACTGCAGGATAATTAGAACATGATCCTCCACAAAAGGTTGCCCATACACTTCAGGCAAATTACTTAAGAGGGGCATGTGAGTGGAACTGAGTATTCCCTGACAACACTCCAGCCTTCATAAACTTTTAAAGATGGAAAACATCTGTTTTCTGAAAGCGACTGCACTGAAGGAGTTTCAGAAGGCCTCATTTGTTAGACAACATGCAACAGCCTGGACGTCACTGAGCCTATGAGCGAATGTCCTCCTACCCAAGCAGCAAAGGCTGCTGCAGCTAACGGATGTATTCCAGGTCCCAGGTTTTGTGGTTTTGCTGTTCGCTCGTCAGTAAGGGAGAAGGAAGCACTGCCCCTCAGCAAGGCACCCGCGTGAGCGGGAGAAGTCAGGCACCCTGGACGGCACGAGCGCGGGACGGGGAAGGGGGTTACGTTACATGCGCTCCCTTCTCCTCCAGCCCGTGGCATCCCCTAGTAATCCGAAGGGCTCAGCTGCCTGTGCTGCCTGGACCTCCCTGCACCCTGACAAGGTTCTCCTGCACGATGCCCCTTTGCTTTCAAATGGGGAATGGTCCCCCTCTCCCCTCCATCCTGCGTGTTCAGTGCTGGAAGTGCTTTGCAGGAAAAACGGTCTCACTTGGTGTATCTGGTGGACTCAAACGAACCGTGCTGTGTCCACAGCTGATGCTCTAATACTCCTACCTGCTTTATAATGTTTACTCTTTGAGCTTGTTGCTGGGAAGTACTGAATTTAGTCATAGCTGTGAAAATTGGTGGATTGGAGAGTTGCCTTTTCAGCTATAAAAGTGATAAAGGCATCTAGCTTTAATATTTGATGCTGATACAGTTTGCAGCCAAGAAGGGGAAAGGCAATAAGCCCGAGACCATCTGTCCTTGGGACGTCTTGCTCCATGTTGTGCAGTGTTGAACAGCAGCATTCAAACAGAAGAAATATTGTGGGACCCCAGCAGGAGCCAATGATTAAGCTGTCATTCGTCAGGGGGATCCACAAATCTGCTAAGAACCCGCATTTCTGTTGGAAGAGAGCGCCTAGTCCTCTGCAGAGAAGGAAACCAAGAGCTGGCCCTTGGGTCTCAGGGCACAGGGTCTTTGGCAGCTTCTGGAGTGTGTGTTGCTCTGGGGAAAGGAGGCAGGAGACGCTTGGATTGATTGCAAAGGGGCAGCATTTTTTTTTAAGTCTGGCTTAAATGGGTGGTAGGTGGAGCAGTAATGAAGATAAATGAGGGTGCTCTTCCCAGCACATCCGAGAGCGTGCTGGGAACGCTGTGCTGCAGCGGGCTCAACATGCCTTCCGCCTGCCTCCCACCTCCTCCCTTTACCTGCAGCATTCCTGCTCTGCGGCAGAACAAACCTCCACGCAAATTACCTGTCCTTGAAGTTCAGAGGGCTCTGAAGTGCCTGGGGTGAGACCTGGGAGCCTCCAGGATAAACTTGAGCTTGGCTGCAAGTTCTGCACGAGCAGCAAGAGGTGGAAAGGTGCAGCTGAGCCCTCTTGGGCTTAATCCGTGATGAATTCAGAAGAGACTTTTCTGGTTTAATTCTGTGAAATAGGGGGTAAGTGAAGGTGGGAGCTGATGTTCTTTGGGCCGTTCCCAGACCCCAGGTGCAGCGTCCTTGGACCCGATATGCAGGAGGCAGGTGACGGGACTGGAAAGCGACCCACTTTGAAGCAGACTGAAACACCAGTGCGAAATGTGGAGCAAAGGGGTTTAAGAGCTGCACAGATCAGGAGTTCCCTGCAAGGCCTCTGCTCCCCGGATGGCAGAAGGGCGGCACGGGGGGCGGCTGCGTTGGTGCCGTGTTCGGCTCCGCTCCGAGGGCTGCAACGCTGTTGTCAGGTTCCTGGTGTTTTGGGTGGCTGCCTCCCCTCGTGTGTGGTTCTGTTAATGTTTTTCCCGTTTGCTTGTCCGTGGTCCAGCAGAACTGGCAGATGCTTCTTTCCCACAGAAGCATCTCCGGCCCTGCCTGCGCCACGATTGCCCCAGGGCTGCAGCTGAGATTCCTGGAGCACTTCCCGTCAAAGCAGTTTCCTCTCGCCTGATGAGCCAAATATTTCCTAGGGCCATCGAGTAAAACTCTGTCTCAGCAGTGGCACTTTGCTCTGAGCAGGTGGCAGCCAAGGGTGGGCTAGAAATAATGGCCTTGGTTCAGTCCCGCCCTGCTGCTGTGACGGTCCCCTCGAGCCCTGGGGCCGTCCCCTCGCCCCCTGCCCGGCTCAGCCTGGCACCACGGCCCGTCTGGCTGTGGCTCGGGAGCACTTTATTAAACCAAAGAGGAGAGGGGTGCAGCTCTTGGCCGCACGGTTACTTGCTGCAGAGCTACACCGTGGTGACAAGTCCTCGCAGGCTGTGAATAGAGTCCTGGTGTCTGCTAGAGGATGTTAAACTTTTTAAGCTTCATCATGTGCTCAGAAAATTCAATGATTTAGGTAGATTTCTTTTTGAATAATTTAGTGTACAAATGAGAGTTGTACCAAGTAAGTCTGGGTGGATTGGTACTTTTGAATGAGTCTCTATAAAGCATCCTTGAACTATATAAAGCATCTCTGTCATCAGTGCTCACCCAAATGAGCAAGAAGGAGAAGGAATTGAGGGAGTCCCTAGAGCTGCGAAGGGTTAATCCCTACAGCACATCCCGGCAGCTCCTGGCTCCTGCCACTCCTCTCAGCACTTCCCTTGGAGCTGGGAGCTGTTAAGGATTCCCCACCCCATGGGGAAGACAGGGAATCATCTGGGATCTCTTGCTTGACCCTGCACTAGATGGCCTGGGGTGTCCTGGTCCCATGGAGGGTCTCCATATGTCTCAAGTGGCTCCGTTTTGCAGGAAAAAATGCCTGATTCATGGGGTAGGGAGATCTGTGCCTAAGGGGAGAGCCTGGAGGCAGGAGGGCAGGATGAAAAGCTGCGGATGGAGGACTTCTCTGCACAGCTGGCTACGCAGTGACTCAAAAACCAAAGGACATCATTTTCTGATATAGGTTTATAATGAATTTTGTCTTAAAATAATAAGCAGTATACACAACGTACAAGTGAGTTTTACCGAGAGACACTGTTGCATCCATTGGCTTCCAAACCTACCAGTCAGCTCACAGGTTTTGCTCTCTCTACCCCTCCGGTTACCATGAGCACACACGGAAAGCCCATGTCCTTCTGCAGGGATCCGGGTTTGCGATGAGCGTTTCCAGAGCCACCACCGCCTTCGCTGGGGAGCGAGGAGAAGCTCCCGCGCAGGAGTCGCTCCGGTTTGGCTGGTGTCGGATGCAGCTCTGCTCGGGAGAGCATCGAGATCTTCGGACTTGTGTAAGAACCTGTAACACCCTCCTCCTGGCCTTGCAAAAAGGTAAAAGCAAGAGCGCTTCCTGCAAGAGTTTCTTATTTTGAGCTACAGTTTTGTGCTGGTGAAACTTCACTGCAACAAGTTCTCAGGGAGATGCCGGATTTGTCCCTCGGGCGCTGTGCTCCGGTGGCCGCTCCTCCCAGCCCGCGTGGGCTGTGCTGTCCCTTTGCCCAGGGAACGACTGGCAGCAGAAGTTTCATGGTTTAAGCAACGATTGCAGACTCCTCCTAGGTAAGAGATTAGTTTTGCTGCGCAAATAGAAGGGTCTCCGGTACCTCCTGGGAAATGTAGTCCTCTCTTTAGTGCTTTGCAGAATTAATTAAATAAAAGCCATGCAGTTGAACTACAACTCCCAGATTGCCATGGCCCGCAGGGCGCAGGTCTCCCAAATGTGCCGGGGTTGCAGCCGGTGCTTCCCTGCGCTGCTCCCGCGCGCTCAGGTCTGGTCTAACCACTCTGCCCGTTTGGGGGCCTTGCACGTGTGCACGTCCACAGTGTCCTCGCACTCCTTGCAGCGCACAGCGCAGCACCAGTGGAACTTGCACTCGCACTTGGTGACGCGGGTGACGCGCGTGGTGTCGTACCCCCGCCCGCAGCACATCACTTCACAGCCGTCCGTGCCGCGGGACATCTTGTTGCACACGCGTCCCGCCGTCCCCAGGGAGCCTGCAGGGAGGAAGGGAGGGGGGGTTAGGCTCTTCTGCCCCGTTTTGTTCCCGCTCCAGCCCCTGCGTGGGGTTTGCAGGGGGTACGGTGGGCACCGATCCCCGCTGTGACGGGTTTATGGGTGGGTGAAATGCAGGTGTTCCTGCTGCGGAGCCTCCCCACCTCTGCCAGGTGCCCGGGCTGCAGCTAATGACTCAATTAGCAAATTAGCAGCTTGGAGCATTGCGCTCCGGTGCTGCCAACGCCATCGATCTTCCCCTGGAAGCCCTCAGTAAGGACAGCGGCTTCCCCGCGCGTCCCGGCCGCCCGCAGCGTTCGGAGCAGGAGCCTCCGGCCGGTCCTGCTAAACGGGCTGGCTCAGGAAGGGGGTGGGCAGTGAGCACAGGGACGGCAGCAGCTTTCTGGTGCTACTCGGGGCACTTCCCTGCTTTTATGCTATTAATGGTTCCTTTTTTTTTTTCTTTTTTACCTGCTGACTTGTCCATCACGCAGTAATCGGGTGAGTTCTCAAAATACACCAGGTCGGTTTTTGTGGGCTTCCTGAAGTTCTTGTTGGCCAGAGTGAAGCCGGTGCCGTCCTGGTTCATCGTCACTTGGATGGCCCCGTTGTACTTCTTCCGCAGGTAGTCCCCCGTTTTCCGGAAGTCCGACATGGCCAGCCAACAAGTCCTTAGCGTGCAGGAGCCGCTCACGCCGTGGCATTTGCACTCCAGCTTCAGGAAGCGCTTGACCGCCTGCGGGCAGAGAGGAGGAGAGGAAGGGGAGGCCGTGGCCTCGGGTCCTCAGCAGAGCCGGTCGGCCCTCGCGCCGGTGCAGGGCCCTTCTCAAGGGCTGCATGGGGGGTGTGGGAGCGCTGCCCTTTGGAAGGGCCCCACAGGTGAGACGGGAAGGGTTTGTCCCATCCTGCTGCCCGGGGGAAGGAGCTCCGGGTGGCGGCAGAGCAAAGGAGGCCGCGCTGGTGGAACCGGCCTCCCTCCCTCCGCCCGCGAGCCCTGGCAGCGCCACTCACGGCGCCACTCACCATCCTGCCGCAGCGGTTGTTGTGCAGGTTCATGAGCGCCCGCGCGTCCTTCACCCTCTTCTCCTTGGCGTCCACGAAGGCTTTGGCGAACCTGATGCCGTAGTTGATGTTGTCGCTGCAGCCGCCCCAGTCGAACTCGCCGCGCTCGTCCTTGGCGCGGCCCCTCTTGAGCGGGTCGCAGCCGCACGCCTTGAGCTCGCCCTGGCTGCAGGCGCGCGTGATGGCGTAGACCACCCCCGCCGAGGAGATGGCGTAGACGAAGGCGGCCTCCCTGCTGCCTGCCGTGGGGAGGAGGCCGGTGAGCGCGCGGCCTCGCGCGGAGCCGCCGCGCCGGGAGCACCGGGCGGCTCCTGCACCGGGGCACCAGCCCTGCTCTGCTGCCACCCCCACCCCGAGCCAGGGCTGTGCTGGGAATGCCCTGGCACAGGGCGGGATCCGGGCCGCTCCCTGCGGTGCTGCCGGGGGCGCCCGGGATGGCTTCGCTCTGCAGGCGGCACCAGGAGGTCCCAGCAGCGCCGGGTGCCGCCTGGTGTTTTATGGCTCTGGTTTGAACCCGCAGCTGGTTTTAAAAGGCTGCGAAAGAAGCTGCAAATCAAAACCATGTTCGTCCTTGTTCTGAGAGCCTTTGAAAGCAACTTCAAAGGGAGCAGAGCTCTGCGTCCTGCGGGATGCAATGGGGCAACGAGCTCGCCATTCCCAGCCCTGGGAGAGGCCGGGGAGAGGCCGCCGTTCCCGGCGGAGCCCGCGGCCGCTGGAGCCCCGCGCTCGCCCTTGCCATGCGAGGGAGCGGCGCCTTCCCCCGTGAGCTGCTGATTCCTGGCCAGCGCTGCTCTCCAAATATTTATATATCCCGTTACTGTTTACATGTAGGCCCGTTCTCCGGAGGTGTCTCCTCCTTCCCCTGCTCCCGCCGCGCTCCCGCTCGCCCGGTGCAGTCCCCGCGCCGCCCTTTCCCGTCACCGTTAGCGCACGGGGAAGGGCAGCGCTCCGCGCGCTGGGGCAGCCGCCCCGGCCCCTGCTGCTTGAGGTGCCTCCCTCGAGAGCAGCCCGTCTGCGGGCCCGGGGCGACCGTGTCCCTGTCCCCTTTGCAGGGGCTCGGCGGGACCTTCCCGCCCTCAATCCCTGCTGCCTCCTCGGCGGAGAAGCCTCCGCGGCTCCAGCCAGCGCTTCCCTCCGTGCGGATCCCCCGCTCCCGCCTCACCTCCGCGCGCTTGCTGACTCAGGGATGCGGAGGAATTTGGATGCAGAGCCTCTCGTAAATCTAGAGGGAGCGCCTCGCTCCCCCCTGGGTGCTGCACGCTGCCTTTCCTGGGTCTGCTTTCTTATTTTCTACTGCAAAATGTCTTCCTTGCCCCAGCAAGAACATGACTTCATCTGCGTGCCCAGGTTTCTGTGTGCAGCTGCAGCATTTTCCCGTCAAAAAGTGATTTCAGGGAAAAGGGGTTTTCTGGGAGGAGGAAATGACGGGAGAACCTCTGTCCCCTTGCTGCGGTTGCTTTTGGAGCCCTCTCTGCGAGGCGGGCGCCGCGCGAGCCCCGTCGCCCCCCGGCCGCGCGGGCACCTACTTCGCAGCATGACCCTGCCGAAGACGGTGTGGTCGCGGTCCAGCGTGCTGCAGTTCCAGCGGTGGTGCCGGAACTGGTGCTGGCACTCCCGGATCCACTCCTTGGCGCCCTCGCCGACCGACTGCATGATGTCGGGGTAGCGCTGGCACAGCTGCCGCTGCTTGTTCACCAGCCCGGGGATGTTGTCGCAGATCACCCTGGCGCCCAGCGCCCCGATGTACCTGCAGCGGACACGGACGCGGCGGCGTCAGCGCGGGCGGCTTCCGCGGTGAGTCCGGGCTCCCTCGTCCCCTTCCCTCTCCGGCTGTGCCGCAGCTGCCCCCGCTCTGCCGGAGCATCCGTCCTCCGCGCGCATCCCGCTGCTCCCGAGCCGCAGGGCCATCGCAGCCCGAGCAAGCTCAGCCGCTGCCAAGCGAGCGGCCGGTGCCACCCCGGGGCAGGTCCCCGGCCGGCTTGGGATCCCACTCCTCCCATCCCCTGGGATCCCAGTCCTTCTTTCCTGACGCCTTCAAGCGGCACCGACAATGGGACCGAGGGCGGAATTTTCCGTCTCTGTTCAAACTCGCCTCATCCCTCGTTCACCCCTGCCAGGCTGCGGATCCTTTGTGCCGGAGCGGTTTTGCCACACGCTGCGGGGCTGCGGTTCTGGCTGGGAGGGAAGAGGTTTGGGTGGGATTCAAGTTTTTCAAACCCCCAGCTTGGAACTAAGACCCTCCCTTCAATAGCAACAAAAAGCAATAAACTGGGGCAATATTTCATCGTGTCTCTGGCCATGCTCTATCGCTTCCATCAGACCCCGCGATAGCTCACAGTCCTAGGAAAGCTCTGCAAACGCAGGCAGCAACGGGATCGTTTTTTCCTCTTTTTTTTTTTTTTTAAAAAAAAAAAAATTGTTTAGACACTGGCAGAAGCACAAGGTCATCTCAGGCTGGAGCGGAGGATGACAGCCGGGCTCCCCGCGCCAGGACGCCCATGGCGCCGGGTTCCTTTTTGCCGGCTCTGCTTCCAGCGCGCGGGAGGGCTGGCAGCTCCTGCCCGGAGCCGCCGCCGTCCTAGGGAAGCGCCGCTCCGGGCGCCAGGGCCTCCCTGGGCCGCGGTGGCTGCCGAAGCCGCGCGCGGCCCTTCGTCCCCACCTGCGCTCGGCATTGCCAAGGGCTGCGACGGCAGCGGACGCGGCGACCGGGAGAGGTGCCGAGAAGCTGCAGAGGAGGAAACGCGTCCACAGGCAACAAGAGCTTTTGTCCAATGGTCCCCACGGGCCCCAGCCTGGATTAAACTCGGAAATGTGTCCTGGGGCTCCTGGGGCATCGCAAAGCGGCACAAAAAGGGGAAAACCTCCTCATTTGTCCTGGGAAGCCTGCAGTTATCCAGGCAAGAGCGGCTCTTCCATTTCATGAGAAGTTCTCCAACAGGGCTCCGTTATGCTGAAATGGAGCAAGATGGGGAATAACTGGAAATTTCCTGCCTGGCAGAGGAGGGAGAACAAAACCAAACATTTGTTTTGGATTGATTCAAATCTTCCTTCCCATTATATTTCTAAAAATTTATGATATTTAAAATATACTGAAATGGGTAATGAATATTCCGAAGAAATCCCTAACCTGCTTATCAGAACAGCCTGCTTCATTTTTTGAAAGGAATGAGGTTGTGTTGAAGGTGGTGAACCTGTGTGAAATGCTTTACTCTGGGCAAAAAAGAATAATTCCCAAAATGCCTAATCATTTTCCCTTGGGCTTTCCGTGAGGAAGAGCGCCCGCGGGCAGGGTGCAGGGCAGGCTCGGCGCGCGCCGGGCGATGCTGCGAGGCCCGGGCTGCCTTTTCACTTGGATTCCTTCTGCAAAGCGGCGCAGGCGACGCTGCCACCAGCACCCTTTGCTTCCCTTGCCCTCCAGCGCTACCAAGAGATCCCGAGGGCTGCAGGGCCCGTCACAGGATCCGCCGTTCTGCTGCACCCTGAACATCCGCGTTCCTCCTCCTCCTCCTGCAAGGAGCGGCTTGCGGCACCCTGCAGACTCCAGGTTACGGAGGCAAGTGCTCCGAGGCCCCGATGTGAGGGCGGTGACGGGGTCCCGGCTCTCCCCGTGGCAGAGCGGGCGCTGCGGCCGAGCGGGGCTCTCTGCCGGCCGCCCCAGCGCGCCGGGAACAGGAGAGAGCTGTCACATGCTGACTCCCAGTTGTTTTTCTTGTCCTAAGAGTCTGCTGACTTCTGCTCTTATAAACAAGGAGAAACCTAAATTGCTCCTAAGATAAACATGCAAATCAGAGGCAGACGCATCTATTTACTTGGCAGCGCGCGCCTTGCGTTAACCCTCTTGGGATGCTCCTGGGATGCTCGCCTGCGCGCGCGCGGCTCCCGCACCTCCCGGCGCGTGCGTGGCGCTCGGCGATGTGCGGAGGTCCCCGGGTGCTCCGCGGGGACTCGGTGGCCCATGTCACATCTCTGCCCTCCTCTAAGTCTAATCTGGCTCTAGATCTTGAGGACTTCGGGTTTTCGCAGCCCTTTCTGCTCTTTCCAGCAGCACCGAGAGGAGGGCGAAGCTGGGGAGCAGAGCAGGACGATGCTGCGAGTGATTGAAAGGGGGGCTTGGTTTGGGTTTTGCTTAAAAATAGGCAGCCCCCTGCAACGTAGACTGGGGACACCTGCAGAGTTTTGCTATTTGGAGCTGTTGGTAGAAATTTTGTTTTACTCCTGTAACTTTACTGGCTGAACCCCTTGCTGTGTGAGGACAGCCCTGCTGTCCCCAAACGGGCAGAGGCAATAAAATGACCCCTCTCTATGTGTATCTGAGAGAGAAGGGATTTTGGAAAGAATGAAAATTTTTCACAGGAAAGAGTAAATTTCAGGGGCATCGGAGCTCACAGAGGTTGTAACTTCTTCACCACAACATCAAGGTGTTGTTCAGAAGTACACTGATATTATAAATCAATTCTTAATTATATCCCTATGTTAGATAAACTGCGGTATCTAATATTTCATTTTACACCATTTTATATCTCATTGAAACAAAATATTTGAGTGTTACTTGATTTCAACAGGGTCTCTCTCTCTGAGACAAACATTGCTTTAGAGCTAAAAGAATTGTTGAAAAGTTGGATGCTCCTGCAGAGGAGAATCCAGGCTTGCACCGGTGCACTAAGGGTGCAGTTTTCCATTAGATTTGCACAGTCAGACTTCATTTAAAGTCAGTATCCTAGGCTGAATTTGTGCGGAGAGCAGGGACCCGCTCGGACCAGCTGCGTTTCCATGCGGCCGGTCCCCGCGCGCTGGGGACGCGAGGGGGGCACCTGGCACTGCCGGGCTTAGCGTGGCCGGATCCTGCTCTTGGAGCAAGGCAGGCCGCCGAGGTTTTGCTCCTGCCATGTGGCAAGCTGCCCCCGAACTTGATCCCCTGGGATGGCTGCGGACGCCTGTCGCTCTCCTACCTATTATTACTCGGGCAAATAACGTCAGCATCATTTGGAAGAAATGCGAAACACGGCGCCCGCGCGCAGCTGAGCCGCGCGGCCGCCCGGCTCCTGCGGCGCGAGCGGCCTCCTTATTGGGCTCGGCTCTGCTCGCCCCGCGTGGCGCCGCCGCTCGGGGACCGGCCTTCAGCCCTCGCGGCCCTGGCAGCGTCTCCGGGCGCTGCGTGCAGCCGGGAGCGCTCCGAGCATCCTGCGGCGCCCGTCCTGCCCCTGCAGCGGGATCCCTTCTGTTCCGGGCAGGGCCGGGATGCAGGGACAGCCCCGTGCCGGTGCCGTGAGTAGCCCCAGCGTTGGGGACCCCTGTACTGATGCTGCCTGCCCTGGGGGTGCTCCCTGCACGTCCCCGTCTCCTCGCAGGGGCTCCTTGTCCATCCCGGCTCCTAGGACTTCTGCCCAGACCAGCTTTGCTCCTGATTCTGCAAGAGCAGAGCTGCGACAAGGGCTTGGCCTGGCTGTTCTGTGGCAGGAGACACTGCTGGAGTCCTGATCCCGGCCAAACTTACTCCTCCGTTGCTCTCACAGATGATCCGATAATCCTGAAGGATCGACTTGGGGGCCAAATTGTGTTGGCTTCTTTTCCCTTTCCTTCCCAGGAAATCTTCTTGGTGGGAGGCTGGAGAGCCCATGGCAACTCTTGGAGACACATCTTTTAGATAGGATCAAATCCATCATTCCTGCCTTTTTGTCTGATAAAGAGAGCGAATTCCAAGGAGCCTGACAACACTTCACCTCCTCGAGTTCCTTGCATACTTCCAAGGATACTGCACTTCCCTTCCTCTGTTCCCCATGGCTTGGGTAGAGAATTTATAGCAAATTGCAAAGCGCTTTGGGTTGCAAGGTGCTATGGACATTTGAGATATTATTTTATTATTATAAACCCTGAGTATTTTATTAAGCCCCACTGGGAACAGGGCCATCCTGGCCTGCTGGAATTGTTAACGCCTTGGAATGATTAATAGTCCTAATTTCCTCACTTAGAGCCACTACTCTGTATGCTGAGAGTGTTAGTCTCACTTGGATAATTTTTAATAGCATAATGTTGGGCCACTACCAGCCCATGCAATGTGCGTGTCCCTTGTTCTTTGCACCATGATTTTTCTTTTTTTTCCCTTGCACGTCAACATTTTTCCAACCGTGTTCCTTTGAATCTCCGATGGAGTCTCTGTGATCTCCTTGCTTTGCTGAGTAGCTTGAAGAGGAGGTCACTGTGGAAAGGGTTGTTCCTGAAATGCCTCGAAATGCTTGGAAATGCCCTGTGCTGCCGTGCCCGGGGCAGTGCTGCCATCTGCTCCGCCTGGGCACAGGGACTTCGGTTGTCCGTGGTCCCGTCCGTTTGCTGTGGCATCGTGGCAAGATGCGCTGTGTGCAGAGCCGGTCAGCAGCCAAGCCTGGAGGCCTTGGACCACGCACGGCAAGAGGAGGTGCAGAACGAGGGAGTAAAACACGGGGTCCTCTCTGGTGGTTGCTGAAACACTGACCAAAATCTAGTGCAGCGAGGGCTGAAAACCGTTCTCTGATGAAATTTTTGGTCATCAATGCAGACAATACAAATTGCTCATCAAAAATGCGCTTTATCCTTAAATACCAGAGAGAATGTGTGTTTCTTTTTAAGAAATATTCCCTATAGGTGAAAGCCACCCTAATGAAAAATGAACCAAGAAGCACAATTAGGATTATTATAATGGAGCGCCGCAGCTGAGGGAACCCATCTGTTCCAACGTGCTCCCCCAGCGAGCACCAGAACTGCTGCAAAGGCCAGAGAGTTCATTTTCCATCAGCCTGATGTTGCTTTAAAACTTGCATTTCAAAGCGAGGGCTGCCTCGATCGCTGGAGCCGCGGAGCAATCCGGGATAAAGACTTCCCGGTCGCTGACCTCCCGCTATTATTACCACGCGAAGCACTTTGCAAGAGCAGCCGCGGCCGGCCCTGCAGCATCGCTGCCCTGCGCGCTCCGTCCTCGGGCCAGCTCCCTGCCCGGAGCGCATCCATGGGGACCCGGAGCAGGGCCGAGAGCCGCCGGCGGCCGAGGTGCCGCAGAGGGATGCACGGGTGCAGCGTCGGTCCCCAAGGCTTGACAGGCCCTTTGGAGATGGTCTCGTTCAACCCAACACCAGCCGGTCACCATGGATGTCACCAAAGGTGTTGTCACCAAAGCGCTGTCACCGCCGGTGCTGTCGGCACCGCTGCTGTCGCTGCTGCCTGAGGAGGGCAGCCAGTGCCACCCACGCACACCCCGAAGGGTTACGCTGGCGCGCTGTGAAGTTCTCCTGCAGCTGTCTTTCCCTTGGCTTGGTTTCAGACATTCCTGTTGATGCTATTTCCCCTCCCACACACCTCGATATGGGGCCGGTTTGACTGCGCCCCTCTCTGCTCTAGATCCTCTGGGCACACGTGCATGGGCTCGCGCTCCCCTTGCGCCGCTCCATCCTTGTCCCTGCACCAAGACTTAGTGCTGGGGCCGGGCAAAAGAGCAAACCCAGGGATGAAGAGCCCTGGGAGCCCCTGCTCCCCCTGGCACGCTGGGCAATCCCCTTCTCCCTGTGCTGCTGCTGGATCTTGGTGCTGGAGATCCCCTTGGGAATGCATCCCACGCCTGCCAAGGCGGATCCAGCATGGAGCCGCGGGCACCTCCCCGCTTCCCCTTGCCCGAAGAGTGAACGTGGGCCGTGCCCTCGCTGGCCCCATGTCCCTAGGGGCGCCCTGCCCGCTCCTTGCCGCGCGGGGCCGAGGGCTCCACAGGCCCGTGCCGGCGGAGCGCGGCGTCACCGCGGTGCCCGTGTCCCACGCGCCGCGGCCGAGCTCGCTGGGCTTCCCTTGCCCGCGTTTGTTTTATCCCTTCAGGAGCCTGATGCCTCCCATCTGCTCCCATGCGGATGGAATTAAACATTTGCAGTTTGCAAGGGCTGTGGGTCGCGGTAAACAAGCCGGGCGGCGAGGCTGCGGCGCGGGGGCTCGCGGGGGGCCGTGCGGCGGCCGGTGAGCG
>VZSV01000340.1:77921-87952 GCA_013398735.1 Nothocercus julius
GGCGGGCCCCGCCGGAGCGGGAGCGGGAACGCGATGGGAGCGGGAACGCGATGGGAGCGGCCCCGGCGCTCGTCCCTGCCCGCTGTCCCTGCAGGGTGAGGAGCCGTCGGGGCGGCCCCCCCCTGCACCCCGATCCTGGCCCCGCTCCGCAGCTCCCATGCATAGGCAGTGGCTGGCTCTGCCCGGGACACCCTCTGGGCTGCCCCATCCCGGGGAGGTGGCAAGAGAGATCTCAGGGGCCCAGTGGGATGTGAGGGACGTGGAGCCGTGGTGCTTGGGAACCTTGTTGCTGGCGGCAGCTCCTGGTTTCCTATCGCTTCCAGGATCTGCAGGCGGAGGCTGCGCCTGAGCACCCACTGTTCCTGCCTGCTCCCTCTGCCAGTGCTTCGTGTCCGTGTGCACTTGGCCTGCAGAAGAGTCCTCGGGTCTCAGTCCTTTGCTGACTGTGAGCAGGGGTCGTCTCCTCTCTCCTGCAGCCACCATCTCCGTGTGCAGGACAGGGAGCGCCAGGCACCCATGGCCCTGGGCTCTATCGCCCCTTTCTCACAGCACCAAGCTCTGCTCTGGCCGCTTGCAAAGACCAAGCTCACCCAGGAGCTCCCCGCGTCCCTGCCCGGCCTCCCTGCTGGCTTCCCTCCCAGTCCCGGTGGTGCGGATGGACCCACGGCTTGCCCGGCCTCAGGGAAACCCAGGCCAGAAGCTCTCACTTGGTTTTAATCTAATTAAGCTCCTGAAAACTGCAGTGACAGAAAGCAAGTGCTGGCAGGGTGCTCGCCTTTTGTCTGAGAGCCTAAGCAGGATATTGTATTGCAGCTTATTGTGGAGCTATTGCACTGGAAAGCCCGATATTTATAGAGTGCTGTCGAGGGCTGTGCGTTCAGGCAGCAGCCTCGCTGCAGCCTCTGCTGCTTGTTACAGACGTGCCAGGTGGGTTTCTCTGTCCGCGGTGTTTTTTATTCAAAGCTGGGAGGCTGAGTCCTCCGTCCCCTGTGCTCCAGGGACAGGGATGACCCTTGCATCCAGGGGGTTGAGTTTCTCCATCAACCTCATCCCTTAATTTGATGCTTTCCTCCAAAGGAAGCGGATCCAAGGGACAGTGTGGGGAGGGCCGCTCCTCAACCTGCGGCGGGCCTGCCGGGGCTGGAGGCCAGGGCAGCCCCCGTCCCGCTCGGGCACTTGCTTTGATCTCGCTTGGCCCGCGCGCGCCGCAGCGAGCGGACAAGCCGGGCTCTGCTTTCACAGGCTCACGCCACTCATTAACTTCAAAGCAAGCGGCTCCCGGCTCCCGCAGGAGGGCAGCGCCTCCGGAGGCTCCCCCCGCCCGGGCGCTGGAGGCCACGGCTGCTCTCGCTGGCCCTTCGGCGCTCCCGAGCGAGCGCAGCCGCACGTGAGGCTGAAGGGTCTGCCTGGTCCCCCGGCCACGGCGCGGGAAGCAGGGGGGCCCCGGGCACCCTCCCCGCATGGCCCAGCGGTCCCGCGGAGGCGCCGGCTGCCTGCGGGTGCTGCGGGCAGGGGCTGCGGGGCACCCCGGGGTGCCCTTGCTGCGCCCGGAGGAGGCTCCGAGCTCTCCCGCAGCGCCTGCATACCCCTCAAGGGAGGCCGTGTCCCGGAGTGACCCTCCCGCTGACTTCCCCGCAAGCCGATTCCCGCTGCGGCCAAGTCCTGCACATGACTCTGTGACGTGGCACCAGCCCTGAACAGCACGTGGGGACGGTGCCATGGGGAGCACAGGGATGGTGCCGTCGGGGTGGCCAGGGGACCTCTTGCAGCTGCAGCATCTCCCCCACGCAGGGCTCGGTGCAGCCGCCCGCACAGCCACGGCCCCCACGGCCCCTGGGGAGGGTCTTCATTTCTAGCTGCTCTCTTTGCTCCTTGCATTATTCCTCTCCCTTGCGTTGGTGGTTCTGCTCCTTGGTACCGCTGGCCAAGCTCAGGCTGTGCCGCCTCACACGACACCGTCTTCCTTAGGTGCTTTTTCACGGCGCCTTTTGACTGCCCCAGGCACGAGGGGCAGTTTTGCTGCCCCCAAATTGCAGCACCACCTCCAACTTGAAATGTTTTGTGAAACTCTATCAAGCACCCGGGGAAAGGGAGGGTGGTCCCGAGGGCGCAGAAATCTTCCAGCTCTGAGGTTTCAAAACAGTCTTTTCCATTTCCAGTGACTTTTTGTCCTTGGGTTGCTAATGTCTTTTTATTCCACACTACAACGCAAAACAAAATTGCAGTTAAAATAACATATTTCTAGTTTATCAGTAAAAGCATTTCAAGGCATCCATTCCTCTGGGTTTTCTTTGCAGATAACCTGGAAGTCTTTGGGGTGGGCGATTCTCAGCTGGAACAGAAACAAGTTTTGAAATGTTTTGCAAAGCCAAGATTTCAACTCTGTTGCCAAGTGGTGCATGGCCAAAGGAAGAAACTATCAGGTATATCTCTAGCATTGTCTCTAAATGGAGATTTTTTCCTATGATTAATAAAAATAGGGAAATAGGGCCAAATCCTGCACATACTTTGACCGGAGGGAGCACTTGTACGAATATAGCGGCTGCCTCTGGCCGGGAAGCTCAGGCTTCGTCCACGTGTCGAGGGAGGAGGATCCTCGCTGTCAATGCGATGAGGATTTATGTTTCCTTCTCCCTGGGAATATGATCGATGCCGAGTATTAGGAATCCTCATTTCCCTAGTGCAAAGAAAGGTCTTTCTCGTGCGGTGATAGCGGGTGCTGCAGAGCAACGTCCTGGCACAGGCTGCTGCTCGCAGGGACATCTCGCCGGCGGCGTCCAGGGCTTCCCAAACGGATCCTGTCCTGTTTCCTCCAGGGCTGGTGGCAGCATCACAGCTGCCTTTCCTCATCCAGTTCCCACTTTTGGGGGCCTTTGGAAACAAGGCATTTCTCGCAGATCCGCACGGAGCTGCGGCAGCCCTGGTGCAGCTTGCTGAGCGCCGAGGACTCTCCCGTGGATCCAGCGGCTTCGTGGCCAGCACTAGGGAGAGTTTGCAACAAAAAGGAGAAGGTGGGATAAGCAAGGAAGTGCAGGCGGCGCGAGCAAAGCTCCAAACTAGGGCAGGAAATGTACTGCACATAGCTCAACCTTATCACCAGGGATGGATTTGAAGTGCTTCTTCAGTGAGTCATAGTCCCCAAACAGGCCTGAAGGACTGTCCGCCTGCACCGAAAGGCCAGAGGAGTCCAGATCGGATAACGGATTATTACAATGCCCCGGTGCCTGCCGAGCGGGACGCGCTGCCAGCACGGGGCCGGCTGCTCCGCTCGGCAGGGAGAGCCGGAAAGGAGGGATGGACACGAGGTGACCAAGGCCCGTCCGCGGGTGGACAGGTGGCATCTCCGGTGGCTTTGGGGAGCTGTGCAAGGAAGGTGCTGGAGCAGGGGGCATGGAGCAGGGAGCAGTGGTGCATCCATTGCCCTGCGCCTCTGCTTGCTGCTCCCCTGTGCTCCGGGAACAGCCGGCCTGGTGCAGCTCCCCTGTCCCAGCGCAGCAGGATGCGGTGGGAAGCGGCTGCGGAGGTGCCCTGGGCTCCACCTGGCTCTTCAGCTAATCCTCGTGGTGAGGAATGTGACCTAGGAAGCTCCCCGGCTCCCTGGAGGAATGTGCTGGGGACCTCCGTGTTGGACACCTGAAGGCTTTGTGTTTCCATGGGAATTGAGGGTTTTCTCCAGAGCACCTAGAGCTCTTTGAAAGGCTCCCTTTGCCTGCAGGGCTCAAGTGCAGCGTCCGGAGGACTTGCTGGCTCTCGGCTTTCTGTTTCATTGCGCCACCTGATTCCATGGGCTGCCACCTCCTGCTGCCCAGTGTTTTGTGCCATTAGAAACATGGAGTGGGTCCTACAGGCTCTTCCCAAAGGCCAGGAATCATCTGGCTCCATCCCGAGCACGCAGGAGAGCCGCTCGCTCCGCCACGGCCGTCCCACAGCGCGGGGACGCGGGATGCTCCATGAGCAGGACAGGGGCTGGAGCAGCACATCTGTATTTTCCCTGGCATTCCCAGGGCATAATCCTATTAACGCTGAGCGTCTCATCCAGCCCACGGGAATCCTGCCGGCGGGGAGCACATTAGCCTCTTGGTGGGGGGTTCCTGCGCGCCCCGGCCGGGGCATCCCCGGCTCTGTTACCCTCTCCCACTGCCACCCCCATCTCCTTCCCTTTGTGCAGCCAGTGTTGAAGAAGCCTGGGAATTGTTTAATGCCCCTATAAAAGTGCAGGAATATGTATAATGTGTATTTGGAACTTCCCTACATCACCGGTGTCTGTCTGTCCGTCCCCCCGGCGCTGCAGCAGCCGCGTGCGGCGCAGTCACGGGGAGCTCCCGGCACTGCAGGAGATCCCGCTCCAGCGCCGCATCCCGCTCCGGTGCCGCGGGAGAGGCACCGTTCTGGCGGCTGCCCGGGCGGTTGCGTGGGGGAGATCCCGGGCTGCATGGATGCACGTGCGTGCTGGAGCGATGCCCATCCCCGGTGCCTCCAGGCGCATTTCCCTCACCCGGCCTTGCTGGGACCCGGCATTGGCCATCCCGAGGGTCCCAGCAAGGCACCTCATCCCAGTTTTTGCCAAGGCATTTTGCAAGCCAGCAATGGAGGCCCTGCCTGATCCGCGCCATGAGCCGGGGCAGAACCCGAGCCATTAAGCTGGCAAGAGCGTCGTGCTTAAAACTTGTTATTTTTGGATTGGGTTTCTGAGCCCCTCTCCCCCCGGGCGTGAAGCGCAGTTGTTTATTGGAGCTGACAGTAGAAACACAAGCAGTTGTCGGTCGCTTCTGCAAAAGTGGTGTCTACCGGCGGAGGAATGAGCGTGACGGAGCCGATGACTAATGCGGCTCTGAGTTTTATATGCTTCTAGCTAACAGGTCCCATATGTTGCATCGCTGCAGCCTGGTGAGCCAGCAGCTCCTTCCATGTCAGCGTGGGGCAGGAGGCCTGGCCGGCTCCAGGGCCCGGGGCAGCTCTGGAGCATCCCCGGAGCCGGAGGGAACGATGGGCTCTGCCGCACGGCCGGGTGCTGCCTGGCCCGGGGCTCCCCCCGGGCAGAGGTTGCCCGTTTGCAAGGCCATCGCAGAGCCGTGCCCGGTGCACTGCAGAGCGCCGGGCCCGTCACGCCGTACCTGGTGTCCCTACGGCGGCTGCTTTGCGGGAAGTGCCGTCACCTATGGAGAGCGCGTCGCCCTCGTGTAAATGCAGCACGAAGAGACCGTCCTGGGGGGATTTCGAGAGCCTTCGGCCCCTGCAAAGCTCTTTGGGGCTGCCCTCGGCTGCGCCTGCTGCAGGTTGTCCCCTGCTCCGCTCGCCTGCTGGGCTGGCGGCTCAGGGGGATGAGGGACAGCGGCCGGGACAGACGGACTTGCAGCGCTATCTGCTGGCAACCGCATCCGGTGCCTGCGCGGGCACCGTGCACGGAGACCCCAGTGCATGCAGAGCCCATTGCATGGACACCCCAGTGCATGGACACCCCAGTGCATGGACACCCCAGTGCATGCAGAGCCCATTGCATGGACACCCCAGTGCATGGACACCCCATTGCATGGACACCCCAGTGCATGGACACCCCAGTGCATGGCCACCACGATGTGTGGACACCACATAGGTCTCCCCTCCCGCAGCTCCGAGCAGCCTCGGCCATGTCCAGCCTGGCGGTGTTTGGTCTGCGCTGTCAGGCAGAGCGGGAATTTTCCAGCGATGGTGGAAGCAGCGCGGGAGGCCTGGGACAGGCGAGGAGGGGCCCACAGGGAGCCCGGGATTGGGATTGATGCTGGGCGGTCCCGCTGTGTCCACACACATCCCGCAGCTTGGGCAGGAGCGGGTGTCACGGCAGCTGCGGGACATCGCGGTGCGGGAGAGCTTTGACCAGGTATTTTGTTAAGGAGAGATGTCTTTGACACACATTCCCTTCAGAACACAGAAAAGCTCTTCCCTTCTTTCCTCTTCTCCTTCTGCTTTCCTCCTCTTCCCCCTCTCTTTCCCTCTCTCCTCCTCTCCCGTTCCCTGGGGCGCTCCGGGCGCGCTCCAGCTGGGACACCTCTCGCACACCCCGCGCCGCCCTGCGGCTGCAGCCCGGCCTCTGCTTGATCTGCCCGGAGCCTCCAAACCCCTAATCTCTGTTTACTCAGCGGTGCTCCGGGAACCGCTCCGGGAACCGCTGCCCGTCTCATGCTGTTGCGCCACACGGGCACGCGGATGGGCCCAGGGTCCGGCAGGATCCATGCCCATCCCTAGTCCGTCCTCATCCCAGCCCTGTTCCCATCACCATCCTGATCCCTGTCCCTATTCCATCCCCATCCCTATTCCAACCTCATCCCATCCCCATCCTCACCCCTGTTGTTATTCCATCGCCATTCCCATCCCTGTTGCATCCTCATCCCATCCCTGTCCCCATTCCCATCCCCATCCCTATTCCATCCCCATTCCCATTCCACCCTCATTCGCATCCCCATCCTCATGACACCCCCATCCCTATTCCATCCCCATCCCCGTCCCCATTCCCACCCTCATCGCATTCCCATCCCAGTGCCCATCACACCCATTCCCGCAGGGACAGAGCAGGTGACGGCACCGCCATCGGCAGCTGTGGGGCCCTGTTTGTTTTCACAACCCCCCTTTTCTCTGATTGGGATTTTAGCGGTGGTGAAAGGTGCCACAGTGACAGGCGGCGGAGCCGACGGGCTCCCCGGCTCCCCTGAAGTTTACATTTCCGAAGGACACGGAGGATAAATAGAAGACAGTGTTTAGAGTCCTCCGCAGACACTTCAGACTTGCTTATAATTCTGCAGCAGTCCCATCACCTCCCGCATGATGGATGGTCCCATAAAGTCCTGCCTGAAACATTTTCCTACGTGTCGGGGAAGAGGTTTATTACACTTTACCCGATAGCATTTGCGGAGGGCTGAATCCGCCCCGGCCCCGTCCTTGGGGGGAAGTGATGGGAGCACTGGAAAAATGAAGGGAATGATCCAAATGGAGCCTCTGGGTGAGTGTGGCTGCTGCAAATGGGCTGGTGCAATGGTTTTTCATCAGAACGGGGTTTTATTATTCTCTGAAAAGAAATTTCTGAAAGAAAGCTGACTTTGTGATACGGCAGAAGCATGAAATGTGTCTGCTTCCAACAAAAAAGAACCAGCTTTTTTCACTGAATTGCCGAATGCGCTGAAAAGGCTGCGCCGCAGGACAGCGCTGCTCCGGGCTGATCAAAACACAGCAGGTCACGGGCTCAGGGCCTGAACCGCTGCTGAAAGGAGCTTCTTTCACCGCGGGAGAGCCAGCCCGGGTTGAGCTCGATCTGCATGCAGAAGGGCGGCCCTGTGGGGCTCACGGTGCAAGTTTGGGAGCTTCCATGGAATTGCACAACATGCGGGATGCGCTGAGGGGTTTTTGCAGAAAGGTTTCCTTCCTTCTTGGAGTGAGCCCGTGGTGCCTGTGCGGGTGCACAGCGGTCACTGAAAGCACAGGAGGTTGCAGCGAATGCTGCTCCTGCAGCCCCTGCAGCCCCTGCACGCTGCCTCTTGCGGCTCTCGCTGCCTCTTGCACAACCCTTGTGCAGCCCAGAGGAGCCGTCAGCAGCAGGGTGGAGGCTGCGGGAAGCGCCCGCTTGCTCGCTCAGACGTCTTTGGAGGCCGGGGAGCCTGGAGAGCGCAGGGCTTGGGGGATGACTCCGCACAAAAGCATCTGCTCCTCCCTGCGCGCCCTGGGGCGGAGGGGAGTTCCCTGCCGGGCCCCGCGCCAGGAGCTGCACGGCCGCACGCGCAGCGAGGGAAGTGGCCTCGCGCCTCGCAACGTGCACCGTGCACCGTGCAACACGCACCGTGCACCGTGCAACACGCACCGTGCACCGTGCAACACGCACTGTGCACTGTGCCCCATGCACTGTGCGCCATGCACCGTGCGGCACACACCATGCAACATACGCCGTGCACCGCGCAACACATACCATGCACTGTGCAACATGCACCGTGCAACACGCACCATGCACTGCACGACACGCACCGTGCACTGTGCAAGATGCACCATGCACTGCGCGACACGCACTGTGCACTGCGCAACATGCACCATGCACTGCGCGACATGCACCTTGCACCACACGACATGCACCATGCACCATGTGACATGCGACTTGCACCACATGACATGCGCCGTGTACCATGCGACATGCACCTTGCACTGTGCGCCATGCACCGTGCGGCACACACCATGCAACATACGCCATGCACCGCGCAACACATACCATGCACTGTGCAACATGCACCGTGCAACACGCACCGTGCGCCATGCAACACGCACCATGCACTGTGCAACATGCACCTTGTGCCTTGAACCTTATGCCTCACTTTGCACCGCGCTCTGTGCACCTTGCACAGCTGCAAAACCCTCTCCAAGGCTGCTGGGACATAGAGGGCCCGAGGGACGGGCTGCAGAGCCGACGGCAGAGGGGGATTAGCCTCAGTGCCCTAAGCCCTAAATGCCCTTAGGTAATGCCTAAGGAAATTGGTGGAAAACCTATTGTTTGAGTCATTTCTGGCTGGCATGGCAATCTGCAGGGAATCTTGCACTGACCAAGTGTGATCCCCGCGGCTGCTGGAGCTGCTGCTCCTCCCTCGGCTTCGTGCTCCGCTCGCCTTTTTTCTTTCCCCTTCCACCTTCCCCTTAGGTAAAAGACAAACTGCAGCATATAAAAAAAAACGACCTTGGTCCTTAATTGGAAGCAGAGCAGATAAGGATGCTCGGGATGTGGAGCTGCTCCCCACGGCGGCGGCGGCGGGACCCGCAGGGCGCTCGCGGCATCTGCCCGCCGCATGTTGGGGCCTGGCGGCACCCACTGCTCCGGCGCCGCCCGTGGATGCGGCGGTGCCGGCACCGCTGCAGAAGTGCAGCTATTTTTGCGTAAAGGGAGTGATAGTAACAGGCTGGGGGGAAATGCCCGCTCCAGGTGGACGCTGCGGTTTTCCAGCGTTCTCCAGGGCTGCGGTGGCCCCTTGGGGCTGCAGCTCCGTGGTTGCACGGGGAGCGGGGGCCTCTTGCAGCCCGCGCCAGCCCCGGTGCCCTCCCGGGGAGGAGCTGCCGGAGCGATTAGAGCCTCTCCCGGCTGCTAATTCAAAGGGATTTTTCTTCTTCTTCTTTTTTTTTGATTGTGTCCAACAACATGGAAAAATGTGAGTGATGCAGATCAAAAAGAGGAACTGGGAAGCTTAACCTTTGGCTGGCGAGCTGTTAGACCGGCATCTCACGGATGAGAAGCCAAATGTCAGACACATGATGCTGCCCTGCTCCTGGGGGTCCGGGGCTCTTTTTAATGATCCTTTTTTTTCCAAGTTTTGTGTGTGGGTTTCTGTTTTTTTCCCCCTAATGGAGAGGAAATAACAAGGGCCTTAAGGAGCCTCCAGCTCCGTGGAGGCTCCCGCAGGGAGCTCTGGCTCCAGCAGCGGCTCCTTGCGTTGCCCTTCCCAGCTCCGGGCACCACCACTTGCTCAGTGGTGGGAGCCCCAGGTGGCCTCATGCTCGGGATTGAGAACGGCTCATCCCGGGCATGGGGATGCGGGAATGCGCATGGAAAAGTCACAGATCCGCCTGGGCACAGCCTCCGCACGGAGCATCGACCGAATGCCCTGTGCGGCTGCATGTGCAACGGGGCTCTTAGAAATGTAAAATAACCCCCAACCTCCTTTATTCCGGGATTGCAAAACACAAGGGCTGCCTCTGCATCCCCAGGGCTCCTAGGGCCAGTCACTTGTTCCCTATTGCCTGTCCCTTGTCGCCTGCGGCCCCGTCTCACACCACCGCGGGGTTGTGGTGACAGCCAGGCCCGGGCGCCGCAGAAGGGCTCATCCCATTGTTCGGAGCTTTCCGTAACGCGCTGTGTTTAAGCATGGAAAAAATGCAGACGTTTTGGCAGCAAAATTTGGGCAATTCTTACAGTGAATCAGAAATCTCCCCCTTCCCGCGGCTGAGCCGCCCTCTCCGCCCCGCGGCCTCCCGGGCGGAAAAATCCCTGCAGCCAGAGCCGGCCGGGCCGCTCGCGCCCTCCGGCCGCCGCG
>VZSV01000340.1:90849-103956 GCA_013398735.1 Nothocercus julius
GCGGGCGGAGCGCGGGGATGGGCGGGAGCTGCCCGCGTGGACGCGCGGCGAGCTCGGCGTTTGCTCAGGAGCCGCAGCCGCGGCGGCTGCAGGCAGAGGGGTCTAGACCTCGATCTGGGCTCGCGGGGGACGGGAGAGGCCGAGCCAGAGCTCCCGAAAGCTTCGCTTGGGGACGCCAAGGAAACAGCGCCCTGGCCGTGCTCAGAGCAGGGGACGCAGGGGCAGAGCGGGGGCCTGGGGACCCCCCTTGGCTCCTGCCGCTGCGGGGGCGTCAACGGGTGCCTCGTGCGCTCGGCAAACGGCTGCAAGGGCAGCGGCGGCCGGGCCGCGGCAGCGACACGAGCGCCGGGGTTAAGGCCCTCGTTCCCCGCGCACGAGAGGGGCCAGGCCCGGCCGCGGCGCCCGGGGCAGCGCCAGGCAGGGCTGGAGAAGAGGCCGGGAAGGAAGCGGCCGCTGCGCCCACGCGCAGCCGCTCGCGGCGCTCCCAGCAGTTGCAAACAAAGCCCCGTTGCAGGTTGTTGCAAAACCTGTTGGGCGGCCGAGGGACGCAGAGATAAGGAAAAGCAGGAGAGCAGGTCGTGACTGGAGCATCCCAAGGGACGGGCGGGCGCGATGGCGGGAAGAGCAGCAGCTCCGGGGAAGCAGCATCGCTCACCTGGGCCTTTGCTGCATCCACGGCCACGCGCAAACTCCAGGAAAGTTGTTTTCCTCAGGAAAACGCTCCGAAGCAGCGGTTCCCAGGGCTGTGCTGGGCAGCGTCACCACACGCCGTTTGCGGCCAAGGAGCTCCTAGCACGACGGGGCCCCTGTGCACGCACCGCCCCGAGCCCGAATTCCAGACATTTAAGCAATTTGCACATCTTAAAAATAAAATCCTTTATTGATAATATGAATGTTTAACAGGGTTAATGCCATCAGCTATAAAAATGATTAAAGACTCCAGCTTGGTACATTTGGCTTTACAAATTTACAAGTGTTAATGAATTAATACTAATGTATACATTTTGCACTTCATTATACTCCATTAGCCAGTGACAAACTCTGCAATAATTTTTGCTTATAACAGATGTGAACTATAGAATATTTAGCTGCTTCCACACAGAACCTACAGCAAAAGTTAAATACTAACTCTACATGTCTTACTGAATTAGTTGGGTTCATTTTAATATTTGTGCTTAGTTTCTCTCAGAAGATAGGCTACTAGCAAAAATACATTCTTTTGCATACCCCCTTCCCATACTATATTTTAGAAGAAACAGTATTCAGTGCATTTCCTAATAAACTTCATTATAGTATCTTTCTATAGAGCTATTGATAAAGAAAGGAGATAATACCATTTAGGTTAGTGTAAAAGCAAAGAAACTTGTTAAAGCGGTGTATACAAAAGCCTCATTTTTGAATCGGAAGTGACACAGGGGCAAAAATCCATCTGCTCCTCAATTTTTAGAATTACTCTCCTCAAGAGAAGAAAGAAATCCGCTGTGGACACGGGGGGGGGAAAAAAAAAAGTGCTTCCCAAAGAGTCACTACCACTTATCTCTAGGGTGGTACTGTCCTCGCGGCCTCAGTACACAGCCCATTCCAGTGCAGCCTCCCAGCTGCTGCAGGGATCTTTCCTACAACCAAGTAGGACGAATTTCGTCTAATAAATATTGGAAAAAAAAGACCAAGCATCTCCAGCTGCGGGTAGCTTATGCTAAGGAGCCAATTTTTTTCTCTCCAATCCTAGTAAGTCCACCTTTTCTTCATGTTAGGGAGACCCTCAAGATTAGTTTAAGATTTAGCTGCATTGTGTATTTAATATATATCTGTGTGCAGAGTTACCTGCATATGAAACCAATTACATAGGGCAGTGGTGATCGGTTGCATATTGGCACCAGCGAAAGCAGGCAGGATCCTGCAGCTAGTCACTCACATCCAGGGCAGCCTGACAAGCGACACAGGTGGGCAACAAAGTTATTGCTTTCTTTTAGAGTAGAAGATCCCATTTTACTGTTGCAAAGCACCTGTACCATATGGACGAAGGATTTTTCCTTTCAAGTAATAGCAAGATCATTATCAAGTAACAGTAAGATCCTTTTCTCAGAAGTTCTACACATGACAGTAGAATGCTTGAATAATTTGAAATTAAAAGTGACTTGCCAGAAGCTAGAACTTAGCCATTTAAAACACACAGGCATTTCCACAGAACACGTGTTACCAGAAAGCAAAATACTGCTCTCAATATTCTTTACCCAACTAGTGATCAGGATGGTACTGAGGCTAAATGTTACACCAAGAAACTCCTGAAATATCTAGGACCTCTGTCCTAAAGGGCAAAGTGTGGCTGGCTGTGTCAGGCTGGCGGTCACCTTACAGAACTTAACTTGTAGCATATTTGCTAACTCATTTCAACAAATGGAAAGAATTAAAAACAGTGTTGGTTTAAACATTCATGACTCACAGAAGAATTCATTTCTGCAGCTAGATGGTTCCCTTCTTGACTCTTTTCAGAGAATCACATTTATATTGCAGGCTTAGTTCAGGCACTTTTAATAAAATGTTCATCTGGAGTAAAAGTCTGCACAAGTTTCTGCATAATTTAAAAGTAGCATTTCAGTCCCATTATAGTTTGATAGTTAGGTCCCAGCACATGATTACAATTCCTGTCATCTCTGATGATTTGACTGCTGCCATGAGACGATTGAGGCTACTGTATAGCTGTAGTTAAGGTTTCTTCATAAACAAAAATATTTCCCTACCTATTTAAAAAAGAAAAATATACTAAATGCTTTATACAGACAGACTCTGCTTCTATGGAAATAAATAACATGGAGTGGAAAAACAGTGTCTTAGCTCTAGGATGCTAAGCCATGGAATGTCACATTCACATTTTCTGGAGACTAGCTGCTGGTTGGCAGGAGTATCTCAATGTCTTTGCCATTCGACACTACAGTGTTGTTAGAGCAGCTACTTGCCACGTCCATGGGGGCACCTAGGGAAGCTGCCTGAGAAGCGGTTTTGGTTACTGGAGCGGGAGCAGCAGGTGACTGAGCAAGGCCAGGTTTCTTTGGAGGAATGGGTGGTGGGTTCCCTCTTTCTGCTCTAGGAATAGTTGGAGATTTAATTCCAGGAGACAAAGGGCTTAGTGGACTGGAAACCTTGCCTGCGCTTGGAGAATGAGCAGACTCACTTTTGGGGCTCACAGCATTTGCCAGGTTTCGATAGTCCGTGCCAAAGGGGGAGCTATTAGGGGAGACTGGTTTAATAGATCCCTGCTGGCTGGTAAATCTGGAAAGCACCTGAGTGACTGTATTGCGGGCAAGCTGCTTGGCAGCAGAGTTATCTGCTAGAGTCGGAGACAAATCCCTCGACGGGGGGCTCTGCAGACCACTCGACTGGTGGTCCTGTTCAGCCTGAGATTGAAACTTGTGCCGAGCTGCATGGAAGCGCTGGTTGATCCCCACCTGGTAGGATGACTGGTAGCCAGGGCTGCTTGCTGAAGCTCCTACCAAGCGCTTAGTGAGAACCGGCGAGGAGCAGGGAGAGGGTGTCAGAGGGGACGCAGCCATGCTGCTGGGGGACAGAGAGGCCCCACTGGAAGGGAGCTGGGACATCAGGTGCACTGGTGACTCTGTTCTTACAGGAGAACTTCCATTCTCGGCAGCACTCTCCGGGGCTGCACCAGGCTTCTCCTTCTGGGCTTGGTTCTCCGCCGCGTTCGTGTGCTGCAGCTCACTTCCCATGTGCGTGTCGGAGTCACAGTGGCCGTTGGATTTTGCATAGGAGTGAGCAGGTGTGGCGGGGCTGGGAAATGCGGTGTTCGCAGCTCTGCTTGGGCTGGCAGCATCTGCTCTGTCTGCCTGCAGACACTCGGTCTGGCAGGACACGGACCTCACTGTGGGACTGTCAGTTGCGACACTTCTGGACATCGTTGAGGGCCCTGGCTGCACAGGCTCGGCAGGACTGGGCTCCTGGCAAGAAGCCTCCATCTCTTTCAGGGATTTCTTCAGACATTCCACCTCTTCTTTCAGGGCTTTGGTACGGTTTTCTTCTCTGTTCAGCTTGGCTTTCAGCTGTTCTCTTTCAATGTCAAACTCTGAGAGCTGCTTTTCTACTTGTGCTTCCATCTGTAAACCCCGCTTCCTCTTGGATGCCAGCTCCTCCTCCAGTTTACTCACCTTACTCTTCTCTTTTTCCAATTTCAAGCTCAATTCTGCTGTCTTCTGCCCCTCTTCAGCTGCTTTGGCAGTGGCTTTCTTGCACTCCACCACAAGCATGGAGGACAGTTGCTTGTGGCGTGCCCTCTCCTCTTCCAGCTGGCTTGACAGCTTCTTCTGTTCTTTTTCAAACTTTTTCACTTGAGATTTTTCAAATTCCAACTGGAAGACAAAGACCAAGAGGGACTGAGGGAACCAACAATGCCTTCCGAAAGTAAATAGTTAAACACTCCCAAAACAGAAGGGATTACACCTACATATCTTGGCGAAATTTCCTAGTGAAACGTGGCTGTGCCTAACACAAGGAAGAGGTTCTTGCCCAAGGTATCTGTAAGAGCCACTCATCATACAAGACTGCCTATCTGTCAACATGTATTAAGAATTACTTACTACTAGTTAACACGTATGAAATTCGATTGGCCTTTACTGTAATATAAGCCCAATTTGTCAAGCACTGATTGAAGAGGCTGTGCAAAGAAAAGCTTACTTCCACCTCATTCGCTTTTGTCACTCCACCTCTTAAAGGTATTTAGACTTTAAAACGCTGATGCATTATGTATGTTATGAAAATCTATAGTGCTTGAGGAACAGAAAACAGCAGCTTAGTTTTTCATTATTGTCTCTGAATAAACCCCACAGATCTTCCACAGCCTATCCTGACTTCTCAGTACCAGAGCGCTCTACCACTTGTAACCACTGTCCAGTTCCTGAGCATATCTCAGCTTTCAGTCTGAAATAAATTTTCAAAGCTTGTAACCATCTATTAATAGCTTTTATCACTGTAGAAAGTTAAGGCTGTTTTTCCATATCTAAATGTTAAAAAACAGAAACACCTCGGAGGAGGGAGGCGCCGACACTCCCTCGGCACAAAGGTGCAATTAGACGTGGCACCGTGTTCACCGCACAGCCAGAAGCGCCGGGTGCCTCCGGGCTGTCCGCGGGCCGGGTGCCTCCGGTCGGGCTCCCAACTCACCTGCTGGGTGAGCCGCTCCCTCTCCTTCTCCAGCATGTAGGTAACGTCATCCCCCTCCGCCGTGTCCTGGGCGTGACGCTGTCTTTCCTCCTCAAGGTCCAGTATCACCTTCCAAACAAACAGTCACTTGAATGCACGGGCACGTTAGAGCTGCGACGCGGGGAGACAACCTACGTGCACCGCCCGCGCGAGACGTGGACAGCAGGGTCGGCTCCAAGTCACGTAAAAGCAGCCGTTGGACAAAGCGCCCCATGTCACTACCTTGTATAATGAGCCCGTTTGTGAAAAATGGTTAGAAAAATGCACGGAGTGCATCTTCATTTTAGTATTAAGTAGCAAAATTGCATGTTTTTGTCCACACTGCAGAATAGCCTTGAGAAACTTGAGGGATTCATTGTATCTGCTGTTGGTTATACAGTGCCCTTATCAGAACTCGCTGGCAGGACAGTTAATATGTGTATAGGTGTTTATATAAATAAAAACCAGGAGCAGACAAACTTCCTCAGAACACAGGGCATTAACAAGATGTTCTTAGTTACCATTTCAATGGTAATTGGCATATGGACTCCCCACTCCCCAGTGTCTTGAGGACTGCACTGCAAAGTTTATTTTAAAGAACCTTAATTTGTTCTTCCACTTAAGATGATGATCACCTCTTGAAATGAAAATGCTTGCCATAAGGACACAGCTAAGGAGCTCCTTCAGATTTAACACTGAATTACATGAATAATTGAGATTCTATCAATCAAAAAAAAAAAAAAAACCCACACAGAACATGAGCTTCCCAAGAGACCCCGCAGTGCCTCATTACCAGAATTACAGGCCCTCCCAAAACGTGATTATCATGAATCTAGCAGATCCTCGGTCTTCCACAGTTTATGCTTCCAAACATTGCCTAAATACCTTCAAGTACATAGGGTACCTTTTGTCAGGAGGAAACAGCAGGTATAGCACCCATATTGAGTGATAAGAAGCTTAAACAAAGGTGCAAAACCCTTTTAAACACTAAAACGCTCATGGCATCTAAATACTTTTGAAGTTCACATCTTATCAAAACAGAACTATGTTACTTCTGCACTGCTTAGTCAAAGCAACCTACCTTTCTGTGTCTGCTCTCTGCAGCAGCTAGTTGGGATAACATT
Source organism: Nothocercus julius (assembly GCA_013398735.1). NCBI lineage: Eukaryota > Metazoa > Chordata > Aves > Tinamiformes > Tinamidae > Nothocercus > Nothocercus julius. The sequence continues at coordinate 97,164 of VZSV01000340.1, forward strand.
CTTTCCTGCATATTCTTGCAATGTTTCATCACCACTTTCAAAACAGATAAGGGATTGGTGCAGACAGGTTGCTTTTCACCATGATTTCCTTCTTTCAGGGTCTCAAAATCTCTCTGCAGAGCCATTAGTGGGTCGCTGATATTGTACTTTCCATAGCGTTCTTCAATGAACGTATCTCTATGCTGGGCCTGAAATATAAAAATAAAAGTGCATTTCAAGACACTAAAAAAAGCAAACTAGCTGAAGAAAGTCATTTGCAGTTAAAAGTATCTCTCTTCCCCAGCTTTTCCACTTAGAGATAAAGAAATATTAACAGAATATGAATTAGCCTTATCTGCTTAAGAGTATTAAGACAGGAAAAAACACAAGTAGCTGTGTTGATGTCAGCTGATACAGCTCTTCATGAACAGCTACTTGTTATCTCGTCTGTGAGTTATGAGTAAGGAAAGAAGGTAAATATCAGTTCTTGCTCACTGAAAGGCTTAATAATTTACTGATGTTTCAGCGGAAGAGTAGTTGTGTGGTTTTCTTGGCTATGTCACCATCAAAGAATTTCATGTTGAGCAATTAAAGCATCTCACTCTCACAATAGCCTATAAATCTGTAACTTGTTAACAAAATCCTTAATATACTCAACCAGACTAAACAGAGTGCAGCCTCTCAAGAAATAAGATAGGAACAATTGCCCTTCTTTCGGTGACATGCCAGAATTAGAGAAAGTCACATATACCGTGCTGCATGACCTAAAACGTTCAGAACTGGCCATTCTAGTTAGAAATCTGTTTATTAGGATATTGTGATCTTATCTTATTACTTTTCATCTCTTAGAAAGACTACTGTGAAGTTCTAGGACATGCAAAACTGAATTTTATAATCAGATATGAAATTACCTACATTTTTACCACCGTGATAAGAATCCATATGAAAACAAATACACATTCAAGAGAAGACAGGAATGAAAGAGCCCTGAGATTCTCAAGAGCCCTCAGAGTTGGTCTAACTTAACTCCAAAAAATGTACTCATTAATTTAAGCCGAAGTAATGTAGTCTAAACACTTCTGCAAGCCCTGAGCCCATGTGCTTCCCCCTCCAATGCAGCATTCCAGGGGTTATTAAAAGCACCGCTCTGGGGGCGCTTGTGATGGGGCTGTCTGTGCTGGGAAGGGACACCTTTGAAATCCTGGATTTAAGTTGGACTCTTCCTGATTCACTATAGTCATGGTAATCAGTCCTTACGAGAGAACTCATGCCTATAATTTTCTGCAGTATGCAGATGATTATGATTTCTTCTGCACTGTTATATTTTTAGCAAGGCATTACAGTAAGCTCTCACTCCGCTGCATGAATTACCTACAACATTTTCCTCTGCCAAAGGCAGGAGTCAGTATCTTTAAAAAAACTCCCTCTGCCTAACATGCTATTAGCTTTAGATTGGTTTAATTTCAACCATACCCTAGTAAAGTACTATGGCATCTACAGAGAAAAATTATGAGGATATTTCCTGCACTTTGTCAGTAAGCAAGCCTGACTTTTGCTTTGAGAGCCTGGCCCAAACAAACGCTCTCTGTGTGTTATCATGAGTGTCTGAGTTTTATGGGTGTGCTGTGCACGCAGCTGGGCATCCTTGTGAACATTAACAGAAATAAGCCCTACCAAATCAAATACAGTAGCTTTTTCAGAATTAATGCAGCTTTCTTAGCAGCAGTCGCCCATAGCCCAGGCTCTGTGAATGCCATGACAGGGAACTCTCGGAGGCAGGAAAGCATTCCTGCTAAGAACACAAACACGGAGTGCTGAGCACCACTAGTGCCCTTCCTAGGAACAGCTTTTAGGGTGGGAAGAGCGAGTCTGACTAAAACTGAAAGGCAACTCGGAAGCCAGTATTTATTGGAATGATTATTTGCCGAAATTCCAGTAAACTGCAGTGAAAATGTAAACATTTCCTTCCAGCAGACAAGAGGGATAGTGATTCTCCAAACACCACCCCACACACGTCGGTGAAGATTTCCTGAAACAGGAAAGCAAATTGCTCTGGCAAAGAAAGCTAACTTTTAGAAAGTTAGTTTACAGATAACTTGTGAAGTTCAGAGATCAAATGAGGTGTCCAAATTGCATTTATATTTGTTGCTCTGAGAAATCTGCAGTCCAGTTCTCTTCAGCATCTCGCTGCTTCATGCGGTTCAGCTTTACTAAAGGGAGGATGGAAAAACAACTGAGCCTTGAAATAACAGCAACAAAGCATTGCTTCACTCAGGAGCTGACGGGCAATTTCTGGTCCCACCTATATTCTAAGCTGCAACCACATAATTAGCATGAAAAAACACCACGATCATAAGCAAGCTCTACTCTCCATAGGAGAATTTTATAAATTACCAAGCAACAAAAGCAAGCACCTTTTTCTCCACACATCTTCCAAAAATCAAAACCAGCTAGGGTTATTTGTCCTATAATGCTAGTTTGCAGATATATTTTAACGCAGTAAGCAAAAAGGAACATGGCACAAGCTGTGATTCCAGATCCTGCTTCCTGTTCCTCCGTCTTTCAAAGAAAGGTGGGTATTACTTGTTTCCAAGTACATTTGATCAGAGCTTAAGATATTGTTCAAGCTTTACATAAAAAAAGGAAGAGGAAGGAAAAAGATCAGCCCTGGAAACAGGAGGGCCGCCTTGGATAATGAGCCATCCTGGTTTAATGAATCACAGGAAAAACCACAGGCTTAATTTTCTTAATAAATGGAAGGGTGGGGAATCTTCACTTACTCCGAAGCATTACAGAAGTGACTAAACCTTGCAACAGATGTGTAGGGAGCTTGCAAGTGACTCAAGCACTGGAAAGTCTTTAAATACAAATTGGAAAGTCCATCCAGCTGGCTCAACTGCTCTGACAGACGAGCTGTTTTTCTCCTTTCAGCAGAGCCCAGCTCTGTAGTGGTTACTCTCTATAACCACAGGACAGAAACTCTCTTCAGGCTGGTATCGGTGCTTCTAGCAGTGCAAACAACCATGAGGACATCCAGAAGTTTCCTTCTGGACCACTTCTTTCTAGTGAAAAGCATAAGGAATTGGAATTCATCAATTAAGGTCACTCACACTACAAAAATCCTCTGATTTCTGCGAGCACTGGAAGTGTGAACCAGGACGTGTTCTATCTTCGCTTCAGGTCAGCGACAGGCTCTAGTGCTGCTGGATTTAGCTGGGGGTGGCTTGTTTCCTGTCTGGGAAAGAACAAGAAGTTCTTCCTTGCTCCTATGAGCAGTTAAGTATTTTCCTGAGCTAGCATGACGAACGGATGAGACTATCACAACATTAATAGCTTTCTGAAGTCCAGCTATTCTCCTTCAGCAGCCAGCAGAGCATAAACATCCAATTAAAAGTCGTTTAGCCTACAAAAAAGTCTTAAACAGATCTCTCTGGACAGGCTGCACCTCGTTTGTAAAAACGAGGCCACTGCTTTGGCCGCTGTGCACAGGACGTGTGGGTCCGGTCAGCGGCCTCCACCACCTGGGTGCTGCGGGACCTCTCGGCCTCTGCCGAGCGGAGCAGCCTCCTTCCTCTGGAATTGTCACCCGCAGAAGAGAGATTCTGGCAGAAGAGAATCTGGGGATTAAAGCATTCCCCTCTCCCAAAAAGAAAAGGGATTTAAATTTAGGCTGATCTTAAAAAAAAAAAAAAAAAAAAAACAAGGGAAACAGCAAGGCATGTGAGCAACTACTCTTAAAACCACCGAAGTTCAGTGTGTGCAGGGGGATAACACTCCAAATTGGCTGCCTTTTAGTTCAAATTAGGGTAATTGACCTCTGCTAGTTTGTTTGGAAAAAGGATAATTCTGATTTTATGGAGCAGAAGCAATATCTGAAGCAACTGAAAAGATGTTTCCTGCGCAGACATGCAAGGCAAAGGCTCCATTCAGTCAGGAAAAAGCTACTGTTTTCTCCAGGGAATTCTGGACTGTTTTGGGCTGAGTGTTTTCCATCATCACTTTTTTTTTTTTAAAGATTTCCTTTTATTGAAAGCTTGTTTATGAGACTGTATTTTCTCTTTGTCTTCAATAATCTTTACAACTTGTTTTACAGGAACATCAAATAGTGGGAATTTCCAGGGCTCATTTTAAGTGATGTTTGGATACAAAGTGGGATATTGCTCTTGCCTATAAGTTTTCTCGCCTATAAATTATAAATTCAGGTTTTCACACTGGGCATCACAAAAAAACTGTAGTTGCTTGCGCACGCACTTCTCTGGCAGGAATCTGCACAGAAGTTCCTCCTTTGGACTGCACAGAATGGCCTAATCTTTAAATAGATCCTAGCTGCCTTGAACTTCCTTATTAGCTCCTTCCCTAGAGACAGATTTTGGGCATAAAGACAAGCTGGGGCCACAGAAATCACCGACACGGGAGGAAATGGGGTGGGCCCCATGGAAGTGGGGGTCCAAAGGACAAGTGCAGTTGGGTCTCGCATTAGGTTCACCTGAAGCCACCACCCACAAAGATCCACCCAGCAGCAATTCTACCAAACACCGAATCTGTTACTAATATGGGATGAAGTGAACAAGCCAGGTAAACAAGAGCCGCCCAGATTTGCCCACGTAATACTTGCTACTGACTCCAAGGTTAAGAAATGCTCCTAGACTGCAAGCAGCACAAAAGGGCACTTTTTCTGGGAAGTTTTTCCGTCTCCCGGCGAGCTCGGGCCGGCTCCGGGAGTGGCTGGGCCGCAGGCTGCCCTTCGCTCACCCCGCGCCCAAGGGTGCCCGGGCGCCAATGCAAACCTGGAGCCATTCCCACATTTCTCTTCCGTGTTCAGAGCCTATCTGGCTACTGGGAGGGACTGGAGAATCTAAAAATATCGGAGAACAAAAGCAAGTAAGTGCCCCCCTCCCCAAAGAGGGGCGGTAAGAAAAACTGCATTCCAGAAGGGCAACGCACACCGGAGCCCTGCAAGACCTAAGCTGCTTTGTAAGCTAGGCAAAGAGTCCCATCTGTGAAAGATTTACTAGCATCTGTAGTAAGGTTTTATATTACTGAAGGTTTTTTTTTTTCTTAAACAAGAGGTAGATTTTTGTTTTAGGAACTGCACCGTAAATTAATCTCCAAGCCTACCGACAAACGAACACATAGCTTTGCAACACATTAATGCTGCTGTATAGAGTGGCTTGCTGAATCCAGAATTAAAGCAATGAATAGCCAGCTCAGAGCCATCAATGCAAAACAGGCAATTTACACTGCAGGAGAAGCTGACTAAAACCTTAGCACTAAAGAAATAACTCAGAAAGTTGTTTCCTGTTTTCTAAAAGTAAACAGAACTGTTTCTAGAGTATGGGGAATTCTGATTAAAAAAGTGGAGGAGGGGAGGAAACAAAGTGCTCTAATGCACCAGGAGAGATTTATTAAATACCAAGTTGCTTTCAGCCATGGTGAGCAATTCAGAGGACTAATTTGTAGTTCACACATGCAGCCCTTTCCACATGGCAAGGAGGACTGACAACGTAGCCCTCAGCCATACTAACCTAAGGCTGACAGCCTCTGGTCTGGCATGAATTAAATTGATTAAAACTGCACGAAAAGGAGCACAGTAAGAGCTGAGATCTGAGGTACGTTCTGAGGAGAGCATGGGGATTTGCAGAAAGCAAAGTTTTGGGGAGGGTTGCTGAAGAGGAGGAAGACAAAGGAGCAAACTAAGCAAGCGGCCCCTGAAAAGCCACGGTCACTGCTTGGTTTGACAGTGAGAAACAGGGCTGGTGCCAGCAAACAAGTGGCCTGATATCAGGAGGGAGAAGGGAACTATTTTAGGGTTTGTCATCTGCATGCACGGATTCGCTTTGCTAAATGCCAGATTTTTTAAGCTGGCAGGAGTATCAGTGATTTCAGACTGCGCTGAAGTTGAATTGCAAGTTCTCAAACGAAGACGCAGTTTTTCTATGCTAGTCCTTGTTCCTGCCCATAACAAAGTAGCACACAGGATAAAATGCAATTCTCTTACTTTGTTGCATAACCAGATATTAGGTATCTGATTTTTAATCATGGACATATATTTGCCCAATGCAACTGCTGTAGAAAAATACTGCCATTACTTTAAAGATTCTGGCGTATTCTTGAGATCTTCAGCTTGCCCACTGACTCTTTCCTACACACAGACACACTTCAGACTATCCAGGCTCCGGAGAAATCCGGCTGCAGAGGCAGCAGGCGCTGCTGGGCGCGAACGGAGCGCAGACGGCTGCCAGACCCCGGATGCTCCTTGCAGCCCTCCACAGACGGGCTCTTCTCGGACGTTACCGTTTCATTCGTCCCATGGACACAAACATAGCTGCTTTCAGCTAGATTTTTGTATTTATCAAAGTGTTTTGTATTTCTCAGGACAGGAGTGCACAGATTAGCCTGGGTTTTCCTTTAACTACCTCTCACACTGGGAATATTTCAGTGGGTGAAGGACTGTAAAACGGTTTCCACAGTTACTGTTAGTAAACAGCAGGAAAAGCACAATGGGGCTTGGATTTCCCTCCGTGCAGATTCTAAATATACAGGCAGAGCAGAGCTGAGAGCTTCTCCCGTGCGACTCTCCAGCTACTAGAGTAAGGGGTGACGTGAGTTTTTTTTTCTTTAACATATGCAGTGTTCAAAGGGCAACGCTGCGGTGCCAGCACAACGCGGACTGAGCAGCAGCGGTGCCAAACCCGGGTTTTAGACACAAACAACAGGATGCAGCTGGGAGATCTACCACACTGCACCACTTGCTGCACATCCAAAACAAGTGGAGAGAAATCTCCTTTTCCTGGGGGGGGGGGTGCGGATTTGG
>VZSV01000340.1:109634-133507 GCA_013398735.1 Nothocercus julius
GTCACTTCCGGCGCGGGCGGTGCCGCCGCGGGGAGGGCGGGGCAGTCACCGCCCCCGGGCCGTTGCCATGGAGCCGTCCCCACGCCCCAGAGTCCCCCCGGCCCCGCGCCCCCCGCCCTGCGTTCCCCCTGCTCCGCGTTCCCTGTAGGGATTTTCTCCCGACGGCGCCTTTTGGATATTAAGTTTTTCCTCCAGATTTAATAAATATTGGAACTCCCGCGGCGTCGCTGAGCGTGGAGGGGAGCGCGTCCCTGTGCCCTTCACGCCGAGGTCGCTGGCTCTTCCCCGCCCGCCTCAGCATCCTGCGCCTCCCCGCTCTCCACCTGTTCCGTTTTCACCCCTAAAATGGGGTTTTTTTGGAGCAGACCCCGTCTTGCCGAGCACGCGGAGCAGCGGGATGCGGAGGGAGCCGGCTCTGGGACGCGTCCGGTTCGCGGGGCTGCAGCTCCCTCCCGCGTCACGGAGCCTCCGCTGCAGCGCCGCGCGCGGCCGCGGCCTCCGCGCCCCGAGGGCACGAGCGGGCGCCACCGACGGCCGAGCCGGTACTTCTTGTGCCCTTAGCAGCCACGAAATGCAACGGAAACGCTGACGGAGGACGAGGAGATCCACTTTAGTAGAATCATTATGAGCACGAGCTAAGCAAAAGACCTGGATTTCGGTGCTGTTCCTTTGAGAGAGGCCGTCCGAGGCCCACGGAATGGAGCCCGTGCAGCCCCCTGCCTCTCCCGCGGGTTTCGCACGGGGCTCTGCAAGTCGCCCCCCTTCCGTCTGCACAACGCAGAGCAAACACAGCTGCTCCGCTCGGGACGTGTCCTGCTGCAGAGCAAGGCCTGGTCCTGCTGCACTGCTGGGGAGAAAAAGCAAAATTGCATCTGAAAACGCCAAGAAAGGCTTTGCATCTCCAAACTGGCGTAGATTACCTGTACGATAATGTCTGCTGGTGGGTTATTTCTTCACCGAAACCTTCCTCCCGCTGCCCAATCCCAGCCTGGAAACACGGGAGCAAGGAGACCTTTGCGCAGGGGGTGCTTTGTGTGGGGCTGCGGATTCCCGGAGATGAATCCCGCATGGAAAGGTCCCGGACGCACGCGTTACATCGGAGCGCATCGGGCACCCAAAGCGCCTCTGCTCGGGGACGTGCACCCACCACAGGTGCTCTCGGAGCGGGAGGAACGACCAGTTCCCCCCTTGAAACGCGGCAAATCCACACGGATGGCAGCGAAAACATTTCTTAGAGCCTTCCCGGCAGCCTGGGCTTCTCCGCAACGGGAGCTCCGTATTGTGCTCCGAATTGGAAGTTCAAGCTCTGAACCCGTTTGCTGTGCTGACTCTTAGCGCGTTTTGCAGGAGCATCGTTTAACTGTGCGTTAACTTTCCTTTAAACACACTGGTCTCATAATTAAATCCTTACTCTTTCTTTCCTAGGTTTTCGTGGTGTTTCTGAAGTGTCAGTTAAGGAAGTTTTGTGGGTTCTGAAAGTGGAGAAGAGGCCTTAAAAAGGCCCATCCAAACCCTTCAGTCACCCTGAGGGAGAAAGCACCAAAACCCACTTCAGATGCCAAAGAAAAGAAGAAAATGGGCAGAAGACAGGCAATTTCTATCAAAAATCTCGCAAAAAAAGAGGGATAAAGCTTGGGTAGAAACAATTAGAAAGTAGCACATCTGTCATGTCTGTGACACTGTCGAAACAAGAATCCATCTGGGAAAAGATCCAGCAGTGCCTCCTGCGAGTTCTGTATTTTTCCTCTTTAAGCAGTGCATGGCATCCATGCCCATGGCTGTGTGTTGTTCGTGCTGGCACGTGGGTGTGTATTTCTGAAGGCTCCCTGTATTAGCACAAGATCTATAGTCTCATTTCAGGCATTTTGCTGCTATAAAAATATATTTCTGTTTGTGACTGAGTGTTTTTCCTCCTGAAACTCTGGAGCGGTGTAAAATGGCTTCATAAAACTCATAGGTCTTTTTAAAACAGAAGTTATGGTCTTTGCTGTTAACAGTGCACCCTTGATTTTAAAAAACAAACAATACTCCAAACCTTAAACAAATGAACACTAAAGCAATGCAATAAACCTCTTTTTTTTTTTTTATTTGGTTGCTTATTGAGAAAAATCCAATTACACCTAAGGGAAATAAGAATGAAGCATCGTATGGAAATATACAGAACATGAGCAAACAGAGCCTTAGCTTTCTAAACTGAGCGTGCAAATAAAGGAAAATCCTCTCAGCATCATCATCTCTTGGGTAAACACCCTCTCCCGCCAGCACTGTGGTCCCCGCATCACCCCTACTGCACAAAGAGGTCGTGGGGGGCTTGGGGCAACGCGGCCCTTGCGGGAGCTGCTCCTGCTTGTGTATCCTGAGTGTCTTTAACAAAAGGGAGCAGCGAGGATGAGCAGGTCAGAGCAGCCAAGAAATAGCTACAGTTCAAAGGTTGCTTGGAAAAAGAACCTTTTTCCAATCAGGCAATTTGCAACTTCAGTTGCTAAGTGTTCCTATTTTATTCTTTGGCACTCTAGCTGTGTTTGAATTGGCTTTCTCAGCACTTCACAAAGGCTTATGTTACATTACGTAGGATTTAACGGCCATCATTTTTCCAAAGGTAATATGGATGCCTCTTCTATGACACGAGAGGGAGATTTCTCATTTGGGAAACTGGTTCTCTGTAGTTTCCAAATGACAGCTTTTGATACATCTTTTATGTAATTTGAATCTAATATTTTTTCTTCTAGGAAAAAATAAATTGTGCTGATATTCCTGATAAGTGGACGTAGCCACTGACGATACATAAAGTGAAAGGAAATAAAATTTATTTCTGCATCTGGCTGCATACACAAGACTGAATATGTTCCGTATATAGAATGTCCCTGCAAACAGTGCGTGCATTCACTCGCTTCTGTGGCCAAACAAGCTGCTCGTTGTGTCTCCACGGGGACTTGTGTCAGCCCCCTCGCACTGCACGTGCTGTTTTACATAAAGACATGTTGACCGCACCAGGAAGAAGCAGCTCTACAAAGGTTGTCCAGTTAACTCTAGTTGACGCATAAGGCTTTTATTTAATCAAATAATTCCAGAAGGCAAGACTGGCACTAACTCCTTGGCCAGTCCAAACTTCCAGAAATCTTCCTCCTATTCTAATTAAAATACCTCCTGTTTGAATTGGCTAGGGGCATGGGGATGGACATACCAGAGCATCATTTTCTGGAGCTCCTTACATCAAGTTTTAGAGCATGGAAACACCACTATATTTAATTATAATGCTGAACGAAACGTTCTAATGAGGCTTCTTTGCTGCATCCATCCCCCTTGACCCACCTTGAGTGCTGCTTTCTCATGTCTCACCACAAGGAAGAAAGGGAGAGACAGCACTCGTGTTTTATCTGACTGAAGCTGCATAGAAGTCACTGCCTCTTTATTCATTTATTTCTATTTCAAGTACCTTCTTCTGCTTTGATCTCAGACAAGTTTTCTGCTCTTTGGAATAGAACAAGTATGCTGAGTGATTTCTTCATGAGAACTACGGATCGTGTATTTTTTAAAGAATAACTAGGTTAATGCACCATGGCAGAGGTCTTAGCTTATTAACAGAACAGACCCATTCATACAGAGCAGTGCACCCAGGGCCGGCTTCTGCCTTTGTCAGGACACAGGCAGCGAAGCCAGAGGGAGCAGTGCCTCTATGTTAAAGCAGCTGCAGGAACTGGCTCCTATGGATATTTTTTCCAGGGCCTTGAAGGAAGACGTAATCTCATCTCTCAAGCCTGGGGTGCTTCACATTATCCAGCCCTCAGCAGCAAATTTCTATCGTACTTCCTTTGCACATCTCCTTTGCAAACTGAAGGGTCAGTTTAGTCGGGACCCCTTCATGCAGGGGTCTTTCCATTAGACTTATTTGCTCTTTTTGCCCTTCTCTGCCTCTTTTACAACTCTATCAGAGCTTTTTCCCTGAGAAGGGGTGACTGGACTCGAAACCCTGTCTCATCTCACATACAAATCCCATAGCTTATACTGAGAACGTTTAGCTGCCCAAGCTAATTGCTAATGGTAAAACATGCACAGAAGGGTTCTGCATCCTATTTTCAGGGCAAAACAAAACAAAATAAGCTCCAATTTTTCCAACTGGCATTGGAAAAAAATATATATTGCTTTAACTCTATTCTTGCTTCTTGATTAGAGGAGGGCAAATTACATGTTTTTCCACTAGTCTATTATTACTGCTTAAACACCACACAGTTCGCTGAATAGATCTGTTTTGGTCGCAGAAGATAAACTTCTTTCTGTAGAAAGATAAAAGCGCAATTGCATCCACCACAGCAATTTCTGAGCCATTTCTCCCAAAATAACGCTTTTCAGACGAGCAGCCAGTGCTCGAGGCACATGTTTAAGCGCAGCGCAGCCCATGCAGCGTGCAGCAGCGCCGCCCGCTGCAGCGGCTTTTTCCCTTGCAGGGGGAACATCCTGCATCACCGCTGCTCCTCGCGCTTAGATGTGATCCCAGGCGGGCTGCAGCCCACGAGCGCAGAGGGAATATTCACGTTTCTTCCACCTTTGGGAGCTGCCTTCCATCTGCTCCCACGATTTCCCTTGTGCAGCGGTGAGAACAAGCCACACGAGTGATGCTTATGGGCTCACATCCTTCATGCTTTCAAAATGCATTGGGTCACGCAGAAAGTGTCTCAGATTGGGCAAAAATGCATTTTTTCTTCCCTGCTAGGCTTGAGCAGGCACCTTCCACCAGCTGCTTCAAGAGCCAGGGACCGGCTGAGCTGCTCAGAGCTGCTCCACAGAGCTAAAACCAGGAGGTGCCCGGCTGTGCCAGAGCAGAGGGCGCTTCCCAGCCCCAGCGCCGGCTCAGATGGAGGGAAGATCCCTGCTGTTAGCATTAAACCGGAGAAAAAGCAAAGCAGGTGACCTCGGCACTGCGAAAGAGCCGCTCTGCTGACAGCTGACCTAGTTCACAAGAGCTACAAAAAGAAACCAACCTTCCAATATTAGGCATGATTTGTTGGGCAATTTCTAAATCTAGATGAAAAACACACTTTAAAAGATTAAGATTGAAGAGTGGCAGGTAGTATATGTATTTTGCATCATCTGTTTTGTTATTTCTCTCCAGATGATGCAAAACCAAGTGGCTTCCATTTGCTGTCACACGGCAGCTATCAAGCTGTTACCCAGCACTGAGCGTCTCATCGCTCAGGAACCACCTGCAGGGCAGATGCTAAATTTACAGGTTAGTCAAACCTGCTTTTCATTACCTTATCTAGTAATCTGGAAAAAAAAGTTTCCATTTTGCAGGGTGTTCACATGTCACTTGCATTGCTTGGGGGGCCCTGGAGCATCGTTATCCCCATGACGGTCGGGGTAGCAGGTCCCCAACTCAGTGCATGTATTGGCTGCTGAGAAACCTCACACTTTGCAGCAACTGCCTTAAATAACCTCTGCTGTTGTCAGCTAGCTAAGATCTTGCCCACCTAAGAACACAATAACCCAACACAGGCTCTGACTAACGTTCCAGGAGCATCTGGGGTCCCGTCGGCACCGATTTGGTGAATAAGAGGCCCAGGATGGCCCGGCAGAGCAGAGGTCTCCGGAGCAGTCCCCACATTACCATGCGTGTCAGGCGGGCTCGCACTCCGCAGATTACTTTGGAATTTGCATTCAGGCAACACGAGCTGAAATAGCAATCACAAACTTTATCAGCCTAATATATAAGGTGATTTGCATAATTTCCTATTTGCATGGGGCTCCTGTTTAACTTGTTTTTTTTTTTCCCCTTGGATGATCAAATGTACCTACTCTCAGATGAAACATTTCAAGCCTGGAGGATTAACCTGCCTGTGTGGAGTGATGACTGCTGCTATCGGCACCACGCGGCTCAGGACGCAGCAAGCAGCGAAGTCTCAGCTCTCTGCTCCTTCTCCCCGGGAATCGCGCCTCCACGTCCAGGGATTTGGGGAAGGAGTTTCATAGGATGCTTGTCCAGGAGCCTCCAGAAATCAAAGTTATACCTGAAGGAAGAGAATTATTGGGAAAAAAGAGCCATGTAGCAAGTCTGAATGGCAAAAATCCTTAGGAGGAACACATTTGAACAGACCATATTGGTAATTAAGCCTAGCACGGGCTCAGCTAGTCTTTTGGAGGCCACAGAAGACCTGTGTTCTCCAGCCTGCCTCAGTTTCCCCATATCAACCCCTGGGGTGACATTGTGGACGGCGCTAGGGGCAATGCTAATTGTCACTCAGAGCCGCTTACACAAGGCTGAGCCGTGTCCCCAAACCCATGGGACACCAGGCCCGGCGGGAACGTCTCCTACTGCATCCCCATCAACAGGACACGGCTCCGCGGAGCCGGCTGCGCTCCGGGAAGCTCCTCCGAGCCCAGCGCTCACACACCCGCGGCCCCCCGGCCGCCCCATCGATCCCAGCCTTGGCCACATGGATTTTCCATCCGTGTCACTCGAGTGACAGAGACGGAGCCGCTCTTTGTCTAACACGGATTAATATTTAACACGGCACCTTCCCACCCACTGCACAGGCCGAGCCGCCTGCGCTTCCCAGCGCGGGCATCGATCCCTGCTAAAAACAGGAGCTGCGCAAGGAGCCGCGCGGGAAGAGGATCCTGCATCTGCGCTCGCTGGCAGCGCTCCAAAGCATTCCCTGGCGCGAGGGCTCTTCATGTATCACCAAAGAGCAGAGCTGCTATTTTTAGCTCTAATAAGCATAGTTAATTTCCCCCTGCCTCTGCTCGCCTGCTTGGAGCCGCAGGCAGCTCCGAGCACATCCTCGGGCGCGCAGGGACGGACTGGGCTCAGCGTCGGGGCTGGACGCGGTTCCCGCGAGCCGAAGCTTAGGGGAGAACGTAGGGAGACGGGGCCAAACTCTTAGTGGTGGCCAGTGACAGGACAAGGGTAATGGGGACAAGTTGAAACAAAGGAGGTTCCATCTCCATGTGAGGAAGAATTTCTTTGCTGTGACAGTGATGGAGCCCTGGAACCGGCTGCCCAGAGAGGCTGTGGAGGCTCCTTCTCCTGAGATCTTCCCAACCCGCCTGGATGCCGCCCTGTGCCCCCTGCTCCGGGTGTCCCTGCTGGAGCAGGGGGTTGCACTGGATCTCTGGAGGTCCCTGCCAACCTCAGCCGCTCTGGGATTCTGTGAAGTGAGGACCTCTGTGCACACGTGGCCCTGCGTCCCTGCAGGATCGCCGCGTTTCACCTGCAACAGGGGCTGCCGGCCCCGTCAAACACCACCCGGAGCCCTGTGGTGCTCCAGGGATGCGGGTAATGAATTGGCAGCAGAGATCAGCCATTCGGGGGCATTCGAAATGCAGAGTAAGGTCTGAGGTCTGCAGCTCTGCGTCGTTGCTAATCAAACAAGAGCTGCACTAGGAACATGAGAAGCAGCCCCCAACAAGTGAGCTGATCTGCCCAGTTTTGGTTCTTCATTTATTGCACCAGAACGGCAAGCGGGCCAAGTTACTTTGGAATAAGCTCATAAGGCTCGACGCACCCATCAGAGCAAGGAGCATAACGTGGCGCTGAACTTCCCGCGGGGATCGCTTCCTGAGTGCTGTAACTCCAAAGCACCAGCATCATGAGCTCGCGAGTGCCCCGGACTGTCCTTCCCGCCACCGTTTCCCTGCACGGAGGCATCGCTCCAAGCAGGGCCTGGATTCCCTTTGCATCTCGCGTCGGGCTGGTCACGACGGGACGCAGCGCCCATGCCTCGCTCTGCTTTATTTGGAGCAGCAGCGCACCCGGCGCATAACTCACTGCCAAGCGCGGGCCGCAAATACAGATCTAACAACTAGACAAATAAAGAATATGGGCTGTTTATAGCTCCAGCCTTATCCTGGGGTGATCAATATGGCTCATTAGGTTTATGAGACAATCATGTCTTCTGCTATTCTGGCCCAGAACCTTTGAGTAATGGCTTGCCAATGCCAAGTAATTATAAGGATGTCTTGCAAGTGAAGCAGAAACAACCGAGTAAACTGATTTAGAGCAGTTTAATCGGGCTGCATTTTCCTTGAGCTCTGTGCCTTTCTGATGCACTGATTCTAACTTCATCATCCTGAGCCTCCTCTTTATTAGATATTCCTGTTTGGTGTCTATGCTGGGGACCTGGGGAATGTTCTGATTTACATTCAGTGATATATCAGGCTTATTCCTCCCTTTCCACTATTGCCTCTTCCTTTCACCGTCCTCTTTTCAAGCTTTTCCCCCCCATTTCTACAAACCTTTTGGCCCGCAGCGGTCTGTGATCAGCATCACATTTGTCCTCAGAACTCCCCATCTGAAAGAAAAAAAAAAAAGAAAAAGTTTTTTCCCCCAGCACCGTGGGGATAAGGAAGGGGCAGCGAGGGCTAACGGGGTTAGATCCTGTCCCCAACATCGCACAGGGGCCCAGCGAGGTGCAACCACCTTCCTTGCGCCGCGTCCCGCTGTCCTGCCCAGCGACGGGTCCGTCAGCGAGAGGAGGAGGAGGCAGACGAAGGCACCAGCACACCCGCGGCTGCCGAGACGCTGCGTGGCGATGCCGGCGATTCCGGCACTGCGGGATCGATTCCTCCCCTGCGGCTCCGTGCGCGCAGGTCGTGCCCATATCCCGCCGCGGGACGCGGGGAAACGCGCTGCTCCTCGGCCCCAGGGACCAGGGCTGGCAGCAACAAGTGCAGGGCTTAATGCGCCCTGCAGGCATGAGCCTCGTCAAGGCTGGTTTTATTTATTGTAGCGTAAGTGTATTTCCAAATAAAACCGAAAAGGAGCAGATAAACTGGATGGCAGAGCCATAAAAGCCATGCCTGCTCATTCACTTGAAGCAAAGGCTGCCGCAGCTAATTAACCTGCGCGAGCCTCGCGCTCTCCGCAAGCGAGCCGAGAATTAACGCTGCATGCCGTCAACTGCCGGCATGTGCCCCCAAATCCTTATTGGGCAGCAAGAAAGACATCGCTCCGCTCCCCTTCCTAGGTTGGGGGGAGCTGAGGACTCATGTTGTCACGTCGAGAGCAAAAGCGAGCGTGGAAACCAAGCAGAGGCTCCGGGAGCCCCGGGAGGCTCCGGGAGCTCCGCCGGGAAGCTGCGTCCCTGGAGCGGCCGCGGGCTGCACGGCGGCGTTTCCAGGCAGCCCTGCGCGTCCGCGGGTCGCACACTGGTAATGGGAGATTTGGAAACACACGCGAGGGGCAGGAACACAAATCAAGGAGTAACACTTTTTTGAAGGAGAAATTATAAATTGCAATTTAATCACATAATCACTTTGACACTCTCAAGCAAGCTAATTTCTTCCCTTGCCTCATTTCACCCACTTGGCAAGATGAATCTTAATGAATAATGTCCTATGAATATTTAATTTTTTGATCAATTTGGTTTTTCCCTCTCATATCCCTACCTGCTGGATGGATAAACCCCTTCTCTCCCTTTTTCTCTCTCAAATAAAAGAGAAACCCACAGCTCCCCCTTCACCTTAACCTCCCTTCTGCCCCAGTTTTGGTTTTCCTTTTTCTTGCCTCCCCTTTGTCTTCTTTTCGGAGGATGTTTCCCCAAGTTGAGCCATGCAGACCAAGAGAAGCAGCAAAAGGAACATTATTCAGTATTGAGACAAATGTTTGGCTGCTGCAGATGAAACGGTGCTGGGGAGGCCACTCCGGCATCTGGCCCTCCCTGTGCAGGAAAACTCCCTAAAATCTGGAAAACTTTGCAGACATGCACGCAGATTGATTGCCGAGAATTACAGATCTTTAATGTGAATCGATTATCTCTAATGGTCCTAAAGCAATTTAAATATAACTGGATTGTTTGGGCAAGGACCTGGAGCCTGAGGAGAGGGCAGCAACAGCTCCTGGCTAATGACCATCGACCAGCGGCATCTTCACTGACCTGATTAATTGGGATATTGGGACAGACTGAAGGAGCTCCCGGAGCCCTTGGCTCCGGCTCAGACACCGGGAACCAGGACACGCTGGTGGCTGCAAGGCCCCATCTCCGGAATGGTAGCGGGCTCACATCCCACAGGCTTCCACGGGGCTCATTAACACCTCAGTAATCACTGCTTAATGCAATTTGCGCATTCTATAAATTATTCAGAAGAAATCTTAAATTACACTTTATAAGCACATTGCAAAAGGTAAGCAAGAGACCCGGGGCCATTTGGAGGAAGAAAGAAACAAGGCACCGTCAGCCTGCTGGCGAAAGAGGCACTTTGGGAGGAAAGAGGCACCACAGCCTCCCTGGAGCGGCCCCTGTGGCCGCCCGTGCAGCCTCGGGCTCGTCCCCAGCAGCCGCGCGGCTGCCCGGCTCGTCCCTCGCCCGTGAACACGCACCTCCCTTTTCCCGCTCTGGTCTTTAGTTTGGAAAAGCAGCATTCCTTCCCAGCTCCTGATCCAGCCCCTGCACAAGAGCAGCCCAGCTCTCAGCCTCCGACATTCCTCATCTCTCCGGCAGTGCGGCTGGGTGTTTTATCAGGAGCTTCCAAGCAGCGCAGGGCAGTGAGTGACAGTTTATAAACAGCGCGCGGTCCCTCGAAGGCGATCGAAGGAGACAACCGCGTTTCGCCTCCCGCAGAGGAGCCGGAGCGGGGAGGCTGTGCCTGATGACGAAGATCCCGAAGCTGTTCCGGAGCAGCAATGCGGGAGCAGGGATAGCAGGGGCTGCGAGGCAGAGGAGCAGTCACCTGCCTGCGCCAAAGGCACGTGAAAAGCTGAAGAAAACTTGGAAGATTTGCATGGCAATAACCATTTCCTGGCACAAAGAGCCCAGGGAACCCATCAGCAGAGAGACACTGAGGAAGGTGGGAACGGAGGCTCAGGATGCCCCAGCCTGGCCCACGTGAGGGGTCATTTCTTATCCCCACGTCAGCGACGGCTGCACACGGGGCTGTGACTCAGGGAGATCTGGCCGCATTCTTGCAAGAGCCATTCATTGGAAATTAATGACAGCTTAAGTTTTCAATTAAATTTTAATTTAAAGCCTGTGACTGGTGCAAATCAGCAGAGTTCCGCTTGTGTCAGTGATTTATGTGGGCTGAGGATTTGGCCCGACGTCTCAAACGAAAGCCCTGCCAAAATGTGCTGCAAGAAAGATCCCGAGGACAGATCCTTAAACACTCTGAAGCCCTGCAAGGTGCAGATAGGCACGAAATCAATGCGAGCCGGGCACTCCTGCAAACTCTATTAGGTGCCTGTCTGCAGCTTCTGGTGTTTAAAACCTGGCCCCAAGTAACACTTCACCAAAGAGAAAAGAAAAATCCTCCTGCAGCCTTCAAATCCTCTTATTTTACAGGTAGGACCGGTTTTCGGGCACTGTCCGGGTTGCAGATTAGGCTGTCTGATGCTGCAGGTGGTTGCTGAGGGCACCTCGGGGCGGTGACAAGCTGGAAGGCGCAGGGGGGGACAACCTTGTGGCCACGCAAAGTGACCCACGCTATAAACAACGATCCGCATCGATGGGACGGCTCGTTCTGGGCAAGCAGGACGATGCTGCCCTATTCAAAGATATTGAAAAGACAAGAAAATGTCTTAAAAGAAGAAAAAAACAGTGGCCCATGAAAAACTGCAGCCCAGGGGAGCTTGCGGGCGACGCTGCACGCAAGGAGCTCACCAGGACTCCGGGGCTCCTTCACATCCCAATTAATAGACCCATGGCTGGAAATTTCCTAAGCTAGGAAGTTTTATACGCTCTTTTTCTTTTTTATGTTTAATGCAGTCATTTCTCAATATGCCCTTTTCAAGAGGGCTTTTCTTTTCTTTTTTTTTTTTTCCTCCTTATTGTTGAAGTTTAGCTGGACTAAATCATTATTCCTGATGTTCTGCCAGTTCTGTTCTGAATATTTTTAGATGTAAAAAGCAAGATTTCTCTTAAGGGCTTTTTTTGTTTATAAATTTTGCATACATTTTCAATACGAAAGCACCAAAACGCATTTAACTGAATCCTTCCAAGAACAGGAGCAGCTTGTGATGTGCAGAGGAGCAAAACCGCTGGCTTCAAGCAGCTCAGAGGCTGGAGGCGAATGAAGCAATTAAGGGGCAGGAGGCGCGCGGAAACGAAGGTCACTTGCTCTTTAGAGGCGTCGGGCACATTTTGCATCTCTGAAGCACCCGGCGCTCGGCGAGGCTGGAGGAGGGCAAGACGAAGAGCTCCTCACTCCCTCCATCTCCCCCCAGGATGAGGCGCGGGCTCCCCCCAAGGCTAATCCTGCGTATCCCCAAGCAGACAGGGAGCCAGGAGCCTCTGCTCCCTATCAGTGGCCCCTAATGAAGGGTGAAACAGCTGCTGCTCAAACCACCAGCCCTTGGTTAACCAGCGTATGAAATTTGAATAATTAGTAGTTTTATGTCACACGCCATGCACGGGAACACGGAAGGGATAACGGGCGCGGAGCAGAGCCATATGCTCCTCCGATTAATAACGTCAAGCAGGAGCAGGCAGCACATTCCAAGGGAAAACCTGCGGGTTGCAGCGGCAGCGCCAACCCCCGCGTGCCCGGAGCGGCCGTTTCCTCCGGCTGCTCCGGAGCTCCGGCACGCGGGGACCTCGGGACACGTTGGCAGCCCTGGGCCCTGCCGAGCGGCTGCTCCGGGAGAAGAGTCCGTCAAGGCCACCACGTAGCCTGGCCCCATTCTGGATGGATTAGTATGCAGCTGGGGTGTCTTTAGGAAGAGTTTAATTAAATAGTCAAAATATATCAGGAGGAGGTTCATCAGCAAGTTAAGTCCAGAATACGGGACAAGGAAAGCAGCCGTGCGTTATTTTTCCAACTAATTATATTTGCATCTCTGTGGTACAGAGGGGGTTAGGGGGGGAAGTAAATTATACAGAAAATGCATTCCACAAGATTTTAATGATATTATAAGCCTTCATTATAATGTATGATCAAGCATGTAAGTGAAAATCTTAGGACCCATGGGTAACGTATCGATTCTGGTGGACATTAAAATTTCTATTTGATGCTTAAGCAAAATCTAAACTGACTTCTGATTTTGCAAAATATTTTAGGGTAATTAGACATGTTTGTGCTTTATTGATTCTTAAAATGAACATAAGCATGTGGGGAATTGCTAGCGCACTGGATTAAAGGAAACGAGACTCCCTGCTTTGCTGAATTTCTTGCAATTAAATCACCTTCTGCTAATACAGCCCTCATTATGCTGCATGGAAATGAATGCAGAAAAAGCTGAGGGAATTTCAAGTAATAACGACCACAAAAGCACTGCGTTAGGGTTTGGGGAGGAGCTGGGTTTCTTGCACTTTTGCCAATGGCTCCCACGGCCCTGTGCAAAACGCTCCTGTCTGCCGGACGGGATTTATATTATTTAATTATAATATATTTAAAATGCTTGTATATCATACAATGCTTAAGGTTGGAAGGGACCTCTAGAGATCATCTAGTCCAACCCCCCTGCACATGCAGGGTCACCTAGAGCCTGTGGCTCAGGACTGCGTCCAACCAGGTTGGGAAGATCTCCAGAGAAGGAGACTCCACAGCCTCCCTGGGCAGCCTGTGCCAGGGCTCTGTCACCCTCACTGTTAGGAAATTTTTCCTTAAATTCCTGTGGAACTTTTGGTGCTTCAGTTTGTGGCTGTTTCCTCTAGTCCTGTCAGTGGCCACCACTGAGAAGAGGCCGCCCCATCCTCCTCACTGCCTCCCTTGAGGTGCTGATAGACACTGATCAGGTCTCCTCTCAGCCTTCTCTTCTCCAGGCTGAACAGGCCCAGCTCTCTCAGCCTTTCCTCACAGGGCAGATGTTCCAGGCCCCGGATCATCCTCGTAGCCCTGCGCTGGACTCTCTCCAGCAGCTCCACATCCCTCTTGTACTGGGGAGCCCAGAACTGGGCACAGCACTCCAGGCACCCTGAGGGGCAATAACGCCCATAAGAGAAGCCCTGACCAACACTCAGCCTCGAGGTACCACTGCTGAGCGCAGAAGAAGAACACCAAACCCGCAGCAAAGCGGCCGCTGGGCGAGGGACGGGGCTGCTCCGGGCGTCTTCCCGCTGCCCATCCTCACCTGCAGCGCCAAACAAACCCGGGCACAGGGATGGAGGGGTCAGACTTCCACCCGACATCCCAAAGCAATTCCACTGGGCACTAAATAAGCCAAGGCAGAATTAAAAGCAGCACTATTGCTCAAAAAACAACCTCCATAAACGGGTATAAACAACGTGGGCGGTGGGTCTGCGTGCTGGGGTTCTTTATGCAGGTAGAATTCAATAGCAGAGGTGTGACCACAGTCATAACCAAGTCACCAGCGGGTAATCTCGCCAGCCCAGGGTGTTTGCTCACAGGAGACAACCTTAATGTCTATTAAGAAGAGTCATTAGATTTAAGTAATAGCCAGTGCCCCAAAATTCTATCAGGGAGCTATAGAGCAAATCAACTTTATTGCTAGGTAAAAAGTACAAAATCATATTTCTCAGAAGCTAATAAAAATTTCATAATTTTTTTTTTGAGTCAAATAAGTCCAGGGCTTATTACTTTGTAAATGTCTTCATAAAAAACGGAGCAAACCTAATTGAGACAAAAACAACAGCTGTGAGGCACAATGTACTTGACCAAGATGGATGCCTGCGAGGCACCACATTCATTAGCTCACTAATTCAAAACGGTAAACAAGGTTTAATTAATTTTGATTTCAAGCTACAGTGGCCTGTTGGCCATACATAGGTGCAAGCCTGCGAGGCAGCATCAACAGCGGCGCGGCTGCGGCGGGCGCGAGCGCTTCCTGCATGATTCCGCACGTCCTGGCGACGTTTCTGATGGGAGAAGTTTCGGGGAAAGAAGTGGCGGAGCATTAGATTTCCCAACTTTGCATTTTTGCAGGCACTGCTGCGTGGGAAGGGCTGGCAATGCAGCCTCGTGCTCCTTCAGTGAGGATTTTCTCTGATTAATGACTAGAGGATAGGCTTGAACGTGCATAAGTAGAAACTAAGTGCCTAATTTGCTGAATTTTATGTCTAATTTGTGCATTCAGTGATGGCAACTGTGTTTGCCGTGTTACATATTTGCATAAGCTGCAGTTCCACAACGGCTTCTTTTGTCACTGCTCACAACAGGTTTGGACAAAGCAGTTATTGGAGCTTCACTGCAAAACCTCTCGACCTAAGGCTCTGATGAAGAGCTGATTTTAGAGGCTGAACGGTTGCAAGCAGCAGGTTTGCACAAGCAAACCCGCGCGGGTGCAGCCGAGGGCACGCGTGCACGCTCGCCGCCCGGCCCTGCTCTTAGCTCCCACCTCGCCCTTATTTAACCATCAATTCGCCCCCGCAGGAATGAGCCTCGCGTTGGGTTATCTCCCTGCCTGCATCGCAGGCACGAGCGGAGCCGCAGCCGAGGGAGGAGCGCGGGGCTTTGCACGTCCCCTGAGCCACCCGCGCCGCCGCTCCCCGCTCGATTCCTTCGTTTGCGAGATCCCAGCCCTGGGTGCTTGTTGCTCTGCCGACATCAACAACATTAACAAGCTCTGACATCTCATACATTTCCCTTGATGAAATAAAGGAGCAAACGGGGAAATGCAGCCGCGCAGGGTGGGGGGCTCTCGATTTTTCCTTCCCCCCTCTGCGCTGGATCCTCCTGGGCGAAGCAGCCGGTTCTATCCCAGTGCTGGCGTCTCTGGCCGTGCTGCCCCGCGCGGTCCAGCCCCCCGCGGGCATCACCCAAACCAGCCCTCCCAGCCCAGCCGCGAGCCCCGGCTCTTGGGAGACACGTGGTGCTCACGCGTCCGTACACGGACTGGGGTAACAGAGCGGTGCGGAGCAGCACCCGGATTAATGGGAAGGAGACCCCACGCACCGAGGGATGCGGATGCTCATCCGCGTTGGCGAGGGAGGGAGCTACTGCAGGGAACAGGCTGAGGTTTATCACCCAGCACTGAGCCCAAGAACATGATTATCATTTTAATGGCAATTACGCACTCCATGCAAACCAGCCCTAAATGTCAAAGTCTGTCACCTCATCCCAAGCCTTCGCCACCTGCCTCTTATTTAACCTGTGACAGTCACAGGGGAAGGACCTGGTGGAGCAATTCCTGGTTGGGTAGTAATTGGTTTGAACAGAGTTTCTTCTACCCCAAGGGAGACTGAAGTCACAAATAAGATAAGACGTGTTTTAAAATTAATTCCCATGTAATCACATAATGCGCAAAGGGAACTCGGTGCTGCCGGATCGGTTCTGGTTTTGCTCATGTAGGGACTCTTGGAGAGGGCGGAAGATGCTCCACAAGCCAGTGGCCACTTGAAGGACATGGCCTGGTCCCCAGGCCCCCGGGTGTCCGTGTTTGTCCAGCTGGGAGTCTCCGCACGCTCCAGGAGCCCCCGCAGCAACCCGGGTGCGCCAGGACCAGCAGCACATCCGCTTCCATCACAGGTGGGAACACCCAAACATACACGTTTAAGCCGAAAAACTACTGAGTAAACTCAGACCTACACTTTGTGACATTTCCCCCAGGACTTCAGCACCGTTTGCCAAGTCTGAAGAATACCTCGAGTCACTTCTGGCACCGACTTCTGATTTATTTCGAAGAAAAATGGGACAGAGTGTGTGGGTCTGTGTTTAATGTGAAACGGGATTTGGAAATGAGAAGTCAACTGGCATGAAGGATTGCAGGGCAAAAGTAAAAGCAGTAAAGCGTGTGGGTGGTCCCCGAGCATGTAATAGGATATTTGTAAGGAACAAAACCATATTCAAGATTGTGAGGTTTAATAAAACAGTTCCCTTTTACCCAGTCAATAACACATAGGGGACAATTCACCTTAGGAAATTGCCATTAAGTTCTTTTCTGAGGGAGTGCGCTGCAAACGGGACAAGGGCTGGGGACGAGTCCCCTCTCGTGCGCCCGGGGGCTGCCAGGGGCGCATGGGGAGCCCGGGAGCGGGTGAGCGCACGGCGAGGATGCAGGATGCCACAGGTCCCCTGGGGCTGGCGGCTCATGGGCACTGAACCAGGTCACCGCAGAAGCGCCACCAGGACCAGACGTGGCTCCAAACACCCCAGGGCTCCCCCAGCAGCCAGGTAAAGCAAGGAGGAGGAGGAGGAGGAGGAAGGCACCCACTCCAAGCCCACCAGGCAGGATAACCCACCTGGCACAGGGCCACCGCTCCCCAACATCCCCAAGAAGCCACTGGCAGCAACACAGCAGCCCCCTGACCCACCCACCACAGCATTGCCCCCAGCCCCCCAAAACCTGCCCTTTTAGCAGAGAGCAAGTCTGGCGAGCGAGCCAAACCACCCGGCGCTGCCCTGCGCAGGAATTAAGTAATTAACCTCCCTGTGCAGCCCCTCTCTGTGCTACACCTGGGAAGAGCATCCCCAGGGAACAGCTCGGGGACCCTTTTCTTCCCCACAAAAAACACACGTGGGAGGGTTCCCAGTGCTGCTCCGAATGCAGAGTTGGGGCTGGGCGGGAACTGATCCATCCTCTGTCGGGCAGCCGGTGTTGCTCCGTGGGCTAGATGGAAGTGAATACAGTTACTTTCCTTGTCTTGGGGGAAAAAATGACATTCCATTTTGTCTCCAAAAAATACACATTATTTAACTTATAAAATATTTAATCTATGTAATTAATCCTCTCATGACAGCGCTTTGCACATTTTTGCTGGCAATCCATACTTTGAATGGCCTATAGTTATAGCTAACTTTGTTTCCTTTTTCTTCCGACATTAATCAAAGGCTTCTGCTCTAAATTATTCAGGAGCTGAGAGAAGCGGCAGCTACAGCTTGCAGCAAGACAACTCCTGCTCCTCGCGTGCGCCAGCAGCACGACAACCGGCTTTTCCGGGGAAAAAGTACCAGGAAAAGGGCAAAGGCTGGTCTAGTTGGCTGATCAGCTCCAAAATTCCTAGATAAAGACAATAATAAAGGCAAAAAACAAAAGCAGCTCCTGAGTTAAGGCATGCCCTGGTGCACAGCAAAGCAGCTTTGCAGCGCATCAGCGCATCGAGCAACCAGCGCAGCCCCGTGGTCCCGCTATGGGAAGTCTCCTAATGACGAAACAAACATCAGGAGCATCGTTGTTAATCAGGTTTCATGGATTTATGAAGCAAATATGCACACTTGTCTTGGTTAATATCATTTTCCAGTCGGAACCTGATTTTAACAGAGATGCCCTGAAATGATACTGCTCATAAATAATGCTGGCCATAAAACCTTTCTCTTACCCCCTAACAAACAAATGCAAACTTACATATGCATTTATAAAAAAAGACAGAACTTTGGTTCTAAACAAATAAGACATCTAAAAAAGGTCAGTTGAGAAAGTCCCTGCAGGTTCCTGCTGGGAGAAGGTCCCGTTGTCCCCGAGTTGCTGCTCTGAGCATCCCCATCTGCAGTGGGGAGTTCCAAGGCTGCTCTTTTTTGCCCCTGAGTCTGAGCAGCTTTCCAAAGGGCCCGGCTTCCCCATGGATCGTCCTCCGGAGCGCGAGCGCTGCCAGGAAACTCTCTGCACCGGCAACTGGAAGGTGCCGAGCAAACCCGGTCTGTGCCGGAAGCCGCCGCTGAAGCCGCTCGCGATGCGTCTGCTCCATAATTCATTATCCCGGAGACGGCTGGAGATCGGGAACAATAAATAAGGCAGCAAAAAAAATCATATTTTTGCTCTGTTTTTCACAAGACAGAACACATCCAGAGAAAAAACACTGTCCCTTTCTCTGTTTAATTTGGCAAAAATCTAACCAACTGCATTTCCAATAAAAGGCTTTGGATCTTTTCCTTGTGACTTTTTTGGAAGAGTCGAGTTGTCTTTTTCTCCTCAAAAGCCTGGGAGCAGCTTTAATGAGCCGAGGAGCTAATCCCTGTCCTGGAGGCTCCAAGCAGCACCGGCAGAGATGCCAAGTAGCTCCCATGCAGCCTGGCTTGGTCCTCGCCTCCTCCCTGGCAGAACATTGCCCAGAATTTTCCAAGGATTTTCCAGCAATTTCTTGGCAGAGATGGGATTATGGTCATATATAATTATTGTATCATTGTGTCTAATTGGATTTCCAGTGCTGTTTGTTTCACCACCAGGCTAACTTGGAAGTAACCTCCAAGAGAATTTATTAATCCTAACGAGTTATTAAATTAGCACCTAATGAGCACCAAGGGGAAGGCAGGCGAGCACATGAGTGTCCCCACCAAGAGCAGCGCATTTAACCCACATGTCTTTAATTCATTGCACCTTCATTTGCCACGGGCTCCTGCAGGCAATTCCATCTCCTACCAACTTCTTTGGAAAAGTCTCCAGCACGGAGGGATACGGGAGGAGAAACCCAGCAGCTCCAGCTAATCCCTGAAACAGGGAGCCGCTTAGCTAGATGTAGAAAACATTCACAAAACTGTGAAAAACGGGAGCATCAAGGAATAATTATAGAGCAACAGCTGAGATGTTTATGCAGCTTAGCTGTCAAAATAGGGGCAAGCGGCACAACGCGGGAGCCGGATCTGGAGCAGGGAGCCTGGCGCTCGTCAAATGCGCAATGGAGCCCTGCTTGGTGGAGGGCGCTGATTGCACTCGCTGCTCTGCTTCCTCTGCTCACGGATTTAGTATCTGCGCACGTATTAGACTACCAAATGACATCCACAGCTGGTTGTTTGTAAAATAGTAATGAGCAAACGTCAAAGAAGTACAAAGCTCGTGCTCGCGAGTCTCCAAAATTAGCAGCTTTCCCTACATAAGCAAGGGGAATATTTGGTATTGTTCGATATTGGCTATCTGCCAGGGAAGAGCCCAAGGCTGCGGAACCAGCCTTGAACAGCAGCAGCATCTTGCTGGAAAGAGGCTGCTTTGTCCTTACATTTCCAAGGCTTGTTGAGCCTTTTGGGGCGCAAGTCTCCACCGGCGAGAGGCGGAACGACACAGAACTTTGGTATCGTGTGAACCGGTTGCTCAAAGGGCACCAGGTAGGGACAGATCCTTTTGCATACAAACACATCACACCTGTGGTCGCCTCCGTGTGCGCCCACTGACCAAAAAGAGACGTTTCCACGTGCTCAGGTAGCAAAAAAATGAGGAAAACCCACCGAGAACTGTGGGAAAACGGGAACACGCCTTGTGGTGTCCTTGCGAAATGTCACAAGCGATGTTTCAAATGCACCAAGCAGGAAAGGTTAAAACATTCTGCTGGGAACAAAAATCCAGAGTACTTCCACCATCCAGCAAGGCTGGCACACAGAGCTGAATATAGATGCGAGGAATAATCTCCTCGGTTGCCCACTGTAAGCAGCAAGGTTACGCTAAATCCCCCCGACGCCTGAACTTGTTCTATTTTTGTGACAGCTCTGAAATTGGAAATGAAAATTCTTTGCTCTCGCAGCATTGCTGATGCAGAGATGTCCCCTACAAGCGCGGCCGTGTCGGGCACCCGGCCCGCGTCCCTCTCGCAAAT
The DNA here is from genome assembly GCA_013398735.1 of Nothocercus julius. Lineage (NCBI taxonomy): Eukaryota > Metazoa > Chordata > Aves > Tinamiformes > Tinamidae > Nothocercus > Nothocercus julius. The sequence goes on from VZSV01000340.1 coordinate 129,980, forward strand.
GACTCCGGCAGCCACCAGGATGCAAGTGACATACGGGCTTGGATTGCCTCTTTTTTGGTACATTTAACAAAATACTTGGGTGTAAAATCAAGCTGTCCCCTGAAGCAGCAAAGCAGGGGACGATGGTGCAGCATCTCTTTCCTGCTACAGACACAGAGAGCTGAAATGTCACATGTTGTTAAGAATTAAAATCTGTTCGCAGCCTTCCCTGATTTTTTTATGGGAAGTGCAAAGAAGCGTGCGATCTGAGCATGGGGCCGGTAAGAAATTGGATACCTATAATTAATCAAAAAGAACAAAAGTGCAGATACCCCTTGAAAACCCCTATAAATGTTTATTAAAATGAGAGCTCTGAGTCTCAAATTCCCTTTTGATCTCTGGTTCTCAAGCAGGATAACAGGACAGGGGCTGAATCCAGTCGCACCGGGGAAGGGGCCGGCAGGAGACCGGGAGGCAGCGCCGAGCGAGCAGCCTCAGCGCCCCCGTTTATGGAGGCTGGAGGCCAAACGTTGCTCCCGGATTGTCCCTGGTGCCCAGGCTGGGACATGGGGAGGAAGCCAGACCCGGCGCTGCAGCCCTCGCACCCCGCGGGGCCCAGCACCCCAAAAACGCAGCAGTAACCTTTCCATGGGCACCCGCTCGTCTCCCGGCTCCGTGTCTGCGGCACCGGCGCTCCTGATTTCTGGAGCTCAAGCAGCCGGAAACCTGCTAGGACTTAAATACATCATTGATTTCCTGCACCGCCTCCGGAGACGGCGGTGAAAGAGGCGGGTTAAGAGCGGATATTCACGGAGCGGGGAGGGCTCCCGGTGCCACGGCTGTTCAGCCACACATATGGAGGTGCCAGTCTCATGGGCCTCTCTCCCTCTCCCCGAGGTGGCCGCAGGGACAGACCCTCGCATTTACCCCCATCCGTACGCAGGAATAAACAGCGGGATAGGTGTTGCTCCCTAAAATGTGGCCGTGGAGCACTCTGTGATCCCTGTTAGTGACGGCGACTTGCAGGTTTCATGGATTGAAGCAGTGCGGCTGCCTTATAATTGCCTTTTCATACAAGGGTGAGCACGAAGCTGCAGCTTCCCCACCACGTGTTTATTTATCTTGGGTTTCATCTGGCCTGGAAATGCCACCCTGCTCGCTAAATGATAAACAGCAAATAAAATCTCGCAGCCAACTTCCCTGAAAATGCCATTTGGAGAAGCAAACCCACCTTCCCTGCGCTTTCCCTGCTGCCACACGCCGCTGACTTGCTCAGAAAGACCAAGAGTTACGATCTCTTACCTTCCTCTGTTCTGCCTTTTGCTTTAAGGCTGAGCACATGTTTTTGTCAACTTTATGGTGACCTGATTGTTCCCTGTGCTCTGCATGACAAGAAGAAGAACTTTTTGCTTTTCTCCAGCCCTCCAAGGCCCCTGCAAGCCAACAGACATTCAAAATCTTCTTGCTAACTGGCACCAAAGTTTTTTTCAGCAAATTATTCAGTTTTATTAAGCACATAAAGACCCACAAAGTGGGTCTTTTAATGTACTTATATAGCTATAAAATTATATGGCTGAAATAATTGCATTTTAATGTTTTTTTTTATCTTCACATAGTTTGTATATTTAAGGCTCATACCAGTAGCCCCCACTGCCCACGAAATCCTCCTCGCTCCTCCTAATGCTCCTCTGAAGATAATCCTGACGGCCGAGAGCGCCGGCTGGGCACGTGCAGCCCTCGCGCGCTGGCTCGGAAACACTCCGGCACATCCCGATAACGGGATGGGGACTGACGGCCTTCCCAAGGAAACCACCGAGAAACCCGGTCTCCACTGCACTTGGCGAGGATGAACACGTACCATTGCTTTAAACAGCCTAATTAAACCTTTAATTGGGATTTAATAAGAGCTATACAGATATTAATCAGCACAGAAGGGCTATTTACCATTAGCAGAGGACACCGTGCAGAGCGGATCCGTGCAAGCCCCGGTGGTGACCTCTGAGCTGAGCAACCCTGCCCTAACTTCTGGTTATTTAGAGGTCAGCATTACACGTTACTAAACCCAGCTAATAATGAGCGGACATTAATTAACTTTAACAAAAAATCGGATTCTCTGTTACTACACCCACTTGCCTATCCAGGGCCCTTCTCGTGCTTCACGACATCGAAATCAAAGCCAGCAGAATTAGCAACTTTTAGTCCAAAAATCCAGCCCGAGCTGGAGGGAATGAACTAGCTGGCGACTCCAGGGAGCGCCGGGATTATCCCGCGGGGTGATTATCCCGCCGCCGGGAATCTCGCCCGCGTGCGCCCCTTGCCCTGCAAGCCTAAGCGCCCAAGCCCCGTGGGCCGCCGGGGCGCGCGCGGCCGGCACGCTCCCCGCTTCCAACTTCCATGGATTTTCGCTTCCCAAAGTGACTGAGGTCAACAGGCCTGGAGGCTCCCGCTGAGCACGTGCTTAGGAGGAGATAAGGATCAGGCCGCGATCTTCGCTAGCTGCCAGCAAAGGGTAAGTTTTCCTGATGTAGGAGATATATATATATAACGTAATCATTATTTTTTAAAGCAAACTTACTTATTAATGTGAACCCCACGACTGGGGCGAGCTCTTCTGGGCAAAGATGAATCAGAAGTGACAAAACGCCACCACCTCGTGACGGGCTCAAGAGTGAACGCAGTGATTTACTCAGATCCCTTCCACAGGGTGAGTTCAAAGCCAAACTGAAAACGTCTCTCTTCTCCAAGGATTCAAACCAGGCTTTGCTAAAATGTAATTAAGCACCAAGTCCCTTGAAATCAATCACTTCCAGCAACTAATACCTACCTTGCTGATTAGAAGGTGGGTAAGCCGGGGGCAATTAATGCTTTACTATGAAAATCGTTAACCATGAGAGCAACCAGTTTTGATGGGATAATTGCTCTGAGGAAGACTACTTGGTGGTTAATACCTGAAGCTGCGATGTGTCTGGAAGGGGGGAATCAACTAGGCGAGCTGCAGCTAATTAAGAGTGACCCGATTCTCGTTAATATTGTCTTTGATCGGATACAAGTTTGAATCCGGGAGCACCGGCACGTTGCAGTCCGACGCGACGCCAACTTGGAAGGTTTCTGGTCCATCTCAAACAGGGGAAAACCGAGTGGCGATGGGGGAATTAACGCCCAGCGGCACAACCGGCCTCCGGGGTGCTAAATCCCACGCTGAGGGAAAACGGCTCCAACGTGAGCTGGGAATTCATCGGCCGAACCCCCGGCAGCACCGAGGAGCCCAGCGCGGAGCCCGAGCCCGTGGAGCCGGGCGGCGAGTTACGGCTGCCGCGCGTTCGCCCAGCGCGGCTGAGCGGAAGCGTCGGGGAAAAACGTTAGTTTTCCCTGCTCCTGCAGCTAACGACCAATTTTCCACACATCAGAGTAGTCTTACACCATTAGGCTTCGTCATTAAGTCCTTATCGCGTGATGCTCTTTGCTCAGCACACGGCGGGGCCTGGCAGCCGTCCCGCTCCCGGACGGGCCCTCGGATGCCGGAACCGCCGCTCGGCCCCGTCCCGCGGC
>VZSV01000340.1:133567-145261 GCA_013398735.1 Nothocercus julius
CCGGCGGCGCTCGGAGAGCCGGCGGCCGCCGCCGAGCGGCGCTGCCTTTACCCGCCCTGGCTCCGCAGGAGGAGGCTCAACCTAGAGCCCCTTAACTCTTTTTGACAACAAATTAGTTTCAGATCAAGGGCTCCTGCTCTCTCTTAAAATATGATCTTTGCTTCCCAATTATTCCTCTTGCCAGGAGCTGTTGCTAACAAAAAAGCAAGTTTTTAATGGTTTGTATAACGTCTTGTTCACTCACAGCTTTCTTCATAGAAAATTCCCTTTGCAGCTCCGCGGTGGGGAAGGAGATTCCCGCTGTGCTTCCGAGCGCCGCGGTCCGGCGGTGAGGACAAGGACCTGCCCGGGGAGCCTCGCGGGACCCCCGGTCCGCGTCTCAGCTCCAGAACATCCCAAAGCAGAAACAAGTCCCATAGAAATCCCATTTCCCTTAAGCGGCCGCTGCCCCACGCGACCCGCGCCAGCCCTCGCGGAGAAGCCAGGGATGAGTTTTATGCGAGTCAGGAAGCATGGGGACATTTTTCCCCTTAATTATTTGCTGCTTGGCTGGCTATCGATTACCTTTTTTGCAGAGTTGCTATTTGTTTTTCTTTGCAATATATTGGCGTCTTGTGGCTTTTAATCAACTGTAATTGATTGCAATTACCACTAGCTTCTCCTAAGCCTGCCTGGCTTATTCCGTGAGCTCAGGACAGGGCTCCGCTCGCTTTGCATGCGGGACCCAGCGCGGCCACGATGTCGTGGCACTCGCTCACCTCCTTCCCTAGCAGAGAGGCAGCAGAAATCCAGGCATTTCCCCCCAAACTTCCCAAGAGCTGCCTGCTCCCGTCGGAGCATGAATGGCCATCCCTGCTCCTGGCTCTGCTCCGAGAGGAGGAGTGTCTGGGGCACCCGGACTCAGTCCCCTGGCCCCATTGATCCTTTAAGGACATGGGAATTTCAGCAGGTACTTGAGCTCAAGGAATTGGGTCTTACTCCAAGCCCCCCACACCTCTCGGTGGGGAATTGCAGCCTATTGATGCCGATCGCTGCCGGCTGTTCCCCGGCGGGTGACGGACGTGGGCACGAAGCGGAGCGCGGAGTCTCCTGCCGCGCTTCCTGCCACGTTCCCGTTCTCCACGAAACACCGCACGTCTTCCCAGTACTCCTGCATCCCACAGAAACCTGCTTGTTTAAGAGCAGGAACTCCGTGGGACACCTCGAGCGCCCCGGCTCCAGCAGGGTCCGAGGTGACCCCGAGGCCGGTGGGACCGCAGAGCTGCGCAGGGACCTTCCCAGGCCTGTCCGCAGGATGAGGCCCGGGCTGCTCCTGCTAAATCCAGCCCCTCGTGTCCCAGTTTGCACCGTCCTCGCGGGACGGCCCCTGCGCAGTGCCAGGCTCTGCACTCCAGCCAGCGGCCTCCGCTCCCTCGCAGCCTCGGCTCATCCCCGCCGTGCCCTGGATTCCCATTTCCCTTCCTGCTCCGCACCCACACTGGCTATCTGCAGCCTTTTGTCCCTGGGTTTTCCCTTTGTTTCTCCCTTTTACATTCAGCCCCGTCACAAAGGGGCCACGCGGGCACTGATGAAGATGTTCTAATTGCAGAGAACTGCACTAGGGAGCAATGGGAAAAACGAGCGTGAGGCAGGTGCAGGCGGCAAGCCCGGGCTGCCGGAGTCCTGCATTATTTATTTATACACTCTTCCCGCTGGAATCCCGCTGGGAATGCAGCCGTGCTTCCCTTGCCATGCGGAGCAGAACCAGGGCTCCCCTGGCCACACGGGACGGGCTGAAGCTGCTCCATCCCGCTGGCTGCTGCCTGCACGGATGCGGTTTCTTCCTTGGATTTTCTCCTGCTCTCACGGATTCCCTTTGCACCTCTGGTTTGTGACCAAGCAATCAGCAGCACCGTGTCCCCGGTCCTCGGGGCAGCCGCTTCGCCGCGGGCGCTTAACCTCCAACCGGAGAGAGAGGCTTTGAACGTCATGTTTGCATGGAAAGCTGCTTGATGAGAGAATTTAATAAAAGGGAGAGCTTGGCTTCAGAGCGGAGAATCTATAAAAAATCATTCAAAACTGGAATTTTTATTAAAGCAAGTAGGGATGGACAGATGTTCTTCCTTTTAAATCATAATTAGTTCTGTAATTGGATGTGCTGCGGTAACCAAGCAGGGAGCATCGGTCAGGGGAGTCCTTGGACGTTCAGCCTCACGGGTCCTGGGCCTGGGGACGATAATGAGGCCGGGTGGCTTCTCAGTCCCCCCGAGTCCCATGCGATGCGTCTGCAAGAACCCATTAAAACTTCCAGCACGTCTGACCCCTGCCCCGGCGAAGTTAAATGTTCACTGTCTTAATTCGATAATGTAAAATTTGCACGGCTCATATCTCGATCTTTCCACCCTGCTGTGCTCCTCTGAGTGATCAGCAACCCGCGGAAATGAGAACTGCAGAGGAAAAGGGAAAAATCCACCTTTAACTGGCAAACTTTCCAAGCTCTCCAAGCGGCATGTCCAACGAGAAGGAATAACGTGCAATTAGAAACTCAGACCAACGTGAACTTTCACGGTGCTCCCAGCAGAGAGGTTCTGCACCGCAGAGCAAAGCCGAATCAATAAGCGCAAATAAAACCGAAGCAGCCAGCAGAGCTTCCCTCTTCGGAGCTGGGTTCACACGCTGCCTCGCAGCCCTCGGAGCTGCCGAGACGATCAGAAAGGTTCAAAGAGTAAAACTGATGAAAAACAGAAGGGAAAACGTATGAAGCTTTTTCTTTGCCTGTGTTTCAAAGAAATGCTCTATTTTCAAGAAGGTATCGTGGCTGCTTGGGAATACCTCTAGGTAAAAAGAAAAGCAAGCATCGAAATCTCCAGAAACACGAACAGATAATAAATGGAGCAGCAGTGCACGATGACACTCGCCCTTTCTTCATCCTAGTAAGATTTATGCCAAAAGCGGGGAGGGAAAGTGCATGAAAGGCAGCAGGAAAGAGACAAAGCTTGGGTGAAGGATGCAAATGCTGTGACCAAAGGGGCTTCCAGAGTAACAAATGGCTCATTCCACTCATCAAAGGCACTTTCTATTATTATTATTTTTTAAGACTGGCTTCAGGCTCCTTATTCAGTTACTTGGACCTATTGATGTCTCTTGTGCCGAATCAATACCCTTTCCTAGAGAACATGGAGTAAAAATCCATACTGCCCCTGCTCAGCAGTAAACTCACGCCGGCCAGGCGTTCTGGTGCCTGAGTGATTGCTTTGTGGGCAGGGTATTAAAACTGTCAAGCAGGGATGCTCGGGTAATAAAATAACCCATTTCCTGCGTCAATCCGCACTTACCCCCTCTTGGCCACTGACCTGGAGCATCATCTGCAGCGGGTGCAATGCAAACTGCCCCACGGCGCCGGGTCGTCGGGCACCAGCAAATCCAACCTGTCCCGCTGTGGGATGGAAAGGGAAGAGGTGCCGGGATGCGGCGCCTGGGACGGACTCGCTAGTCCCCCACGGGACTGAGCCCGTTTGTGGCACCAGTGGCCCCCGACCTGCTCTGCGCCGCGGCTCCGCTAGCAGCACCCAGAGCACACGTAGAAGTCACTAAAAGGCTGCCGGGTATCACCGGATAACCCGTTCGTGGAGGCAGCTCCATTCGTCACGCTGGCGCGGAGCATTCGGGGCACTAGTGCAGTTATTTGCGCGTTCATTAGCGCGGCCGGTTAATTGCTTCCACAACCGAGGAGCCGGCCATGGCATTTATCACATTCCCAACCCTTGCTCCGCACCGAGCCGCGGGGCCTGCGGCTAATTCCAATCAGCAACCAGATGCAGAGAAAGTGATTTTCTCCCTCAGCGTTTATTGGCAACAGACCTGAGTTTTGCAACTGGTGGGAAGTGCAGCCAGCGCCGGCGGACGCCAGAGCCGGTGCCTCCTGCGCTCGGCCAGAGCCGCTACCGCACTGCGGCATCGTCGGGAACCGGCGGAGCAGCGAGTCACGAGTCTGTGCAAAATATTTTGTACTTATTTCAGCAATAGCATTAACAAGTCATCTGAATTCTAAAAAGCAACAAAAACACAAGAAATGGCTCGTAATTCATTACAATGCTGTCCGAGTTGTACTCCCTCTAGTGAATAAGAAATGCGAATCCACAGCGATGCTCAGCTTGATTTGCTTCTGCTTCTCCATTCAGGCCTGAAGTTGGGTTGTGTTGTTGGTTTGGATTTTAGGAGGAAAAAACGGGTCTGAAGAGACACAGACTGTGCTCATAGAGCACACGCAGAAATCCCTTTGAGACAGCTGGAGTCTGAAAACCAGAACAGGACTAGGTGGAATCGCATTCTGGCGTGTCCTTCCCTCTTTCTAGCTTGGAACAAAGTGGTAGATGGACCTTTTTCTGTTTAAGCTTCTTCCTCGAATCAGGCTGCCTTTTCTTTTTCCGTATTGCCCTGAGGTTGGTCTCTTCGTTTCAGCGCCTGCCCGTTCAGGCACCTGTGAGGCAGCTTGAAGTGGCTTTGAAGCTGCTTTGCTGGGGGAAAAGCACCAAGCGCCGGATTTGGGTCCTGCTGAAGCTCCCTCTGCACTGGGAGCATCCCCTGCTCTGCTGGGAACCCGGGAGCCTCTGCCACCACCTCCACCTATAGCTAAGGAGGGGACCAAACCGCGACTGCACCTGCTCCTGCAAAGCCCGACCGGGGGCTCACAGGAGCTTTTACACAAGGAGCTTTTCTGTTTCATCAAATACAATAAAGAAGCAGAATGGCTCATTAGAGACAAAAGTTCTGAAGTTTTTTTTTCTTTGTTTCCTTGCAGCTGCAAACTGTTTTTTAATTGGTTGGAGTTGATGCAAGGCATTTTTGAAGTTTTTATATAGACAAAGAGTTAGAAAAAAAATCAAACGGAGCAAAAAATTCCCTTCCATGAGCAGGGTCATCTCTCCCCACTGCTGGTTTTAAGCACACGTGGAGTTACTTACATTGCCTAATGCTCCGTGTCCACTGTCTATCTGTGATTGACTCTGGGAGCAGATTTACGATAGAGTTGAAACCAATTTACATTAACATGAAAATGGAGCTTGTTCCCTCCGCTTTGTGATCATTGTAATAACGGTCTGTCCTGGCTCCTGGGCTATATCGAGAACAAGCACATTTTAATGAGGATTGCTGGGGATTTGAGTAGCTACATTGAAAGAGGTTACAAAACCGCATCTTCTCACTGGCTGCACTGCTCTAGTTTTTCTTTTCTGGTGCTTTTCCCCAGCACTTCCATCACATTTAAACGCAGGAGCGTTGGGCCCCCTGGATGTGCGGAGTGAAGCTGGGGCTTCGTTAGCGAGCGGGAGGCACAGACCATCCTCGCTCACGCGCCAGGAGGTTTTCCAAGGAGCACATCACTAACAGATCCGGGGCGCATCCGTGTGCCCGGACGCGCCCTCCCTGCCCCGTGGGCTCCAGGGACCTGCGGTGCGCAGGGCAGCGCTCCAAGCGGCCGGGATCCGCAGCCTCTGCCCTCCCGTGTCTGCACAAGGGCCGCAGCACTCGCCTCTCTCCATCGGTGCAAAAGTCAACCATAAGATGCTGCAGCCACCACCCAGTTCCTCGAGTTGAGGAGCTTTGGACAAGCCATCCTGTCAATATTTGCTGCTTTATCGGGTTTGATTACAACCCTTAATATTTTCCCAAAAGATCCACTGGTTTAAACAAAGTTCACCAGGGCTGAATGTTTTCCTGGGTTCAGAGTTTCTGCGCAAGCCTCTGAGCATTTTCTCTATTTCCTTAATATTTGGTTTCTTCTACAATTATTGACTCAGTCCAAAAGTGGATTAACACCCCATGCACATTTATGAACATACTCATGCAGATGCTCATATATATATATATTTATTCGCGTGCGATGAAAGCGCCTATCTGTTCTCCGGGCACCTTTATTAATACCAAAGGTACCGCAGCAGAGCAAACACGGGGGCTGCATCTCCACCGGCTGCAGGTCCTCTCGACTCTCCATCCTTCACACAGGAGCCCTCGAAAGCCTCTGCAGGGTGGCCCAGGGCCGGCATCCCCATGTTAGGGAGAAACCAGGCAGGAAAGTCTGTCCACTGACTCTGCTGGGGACGCACAGACGTGCGCCCGTCACCCACCGCGACGTCTAGAGCTGCTCTGGAAGCCTCACGTGCTGCCCAGGAGCACTCAGGAAGCGCCAGGGAGTCACAATTCCCTCTACCCATCTTTTCCCCCTTCAAACCTGGCATAGCTTAAAGCATTTTTGCACCTTGCAGCCCCCTCCGGCACGTTATTCCATGTTTATAACACGCTATTTACATCTATTAATGATTTATGGTCTTTTTCTAAACCATTTACGAGGGGAACATTGTTGTAAGCAAGACCCATTTACTAATGTTTTTATAAAAGTCGCGAGTGATTTATTTGTCTTTCTCCTCCCCTGTTTGTTTGCAATGGCGATGTTTCACAGATGTTTGCTCCAAACAGGCAAAGACTTGAATGATTGCAAGCTCAGAAAAAAAACTCTATTAAAATTTTCATTTAGACCTTTCATGCTATTTCTCTGCATTATTTATTGTGGCGCATTCGCACATAATGCGCAGTGGAACAAATTTAGGCCATTCAGCCTTCTAAGGTGAAGGATGACCCGATGCCGCCGAAAGCCGTTAGACGCGAATTAAAAGACGATGACAAATTCCTGTCTGCGTTTGACCCTTTTCCATAAACCTGCTGGGGCAGCCGGGATTTAGAGCGGCGTGAGCGTCAGCAGGAGCAGCGAGCGGCCCCTGCCCGGGCGCTCCGGGCATCTCCGCGCGGTGCCAGGGAAACCTGCAGCTCCGCGGGCGGGAACAGGGGCGGAAGCAGCGGCTGCGACTGCTGCTTGAAGCCGCGGGAATTTGCCAACCATTACGACAGCTTTGATCCCTCAATAGGGAAACTGCACAGGGAAACGCGACTTTCACGGCTATTTTGCCACCCCAGCAAACGTGTCCAGCGCAGCTGATTAGTGCCGCTTGCTGTTTTCACTCGAGCACGGACAAACACACCGGATACGCTCCCGAAGTTGGAGCCTGAAAGCCTTGTCCCTGGGGATGGCGGCAAATGTGAGGGGAAGATTAAAAAACACACCAAAAAATAGGAAAAGCTGCTTTTGACAGCTTGCATTAAGTGAAAGATGAGGTGAAATGAAATGAAATAAAATAAGGAATGAGATGACAGAAGGGGTTTTACGTGATGGAAGGGGTTTTAACGTGGGCTGTCTGAGCGCCTCCATTACTCATCCTCCCCAAACAGGACGAAGGCTCCGCCGTGTGCCCAGCCTGGCCGCGGAGCTCGCGGTGTAGGGCCACACAGGGGGAGATGCCGAAGGGCCCGGAGCCCCTCCGGCCCTTCCACCCCATCCGGCCTCGGGAAGAAACGGCCCTTCCCGCGCGCCCCGGCCAGAACCTCCCTCGGCTGCTTCTCTGCTCTTTTAATTGATATTTCCATAATAAGCTTTTCTCTGCTGAAAGAATTCACATTAAGTAGCTTTTCTTGTCCAATATTCCCTCTCATTTTTCTTCCTTGCCTGTTATTAACATCTGCTGAACAAAACTGATAACAATAGGGGATCCATTACTGTCGTGCCAGGGGTGCACCATCAATCCAGATGCTTTAGAGATAAAAAAAATAGTCTCGTAATCAAAAGGAAGGGAACCAAACGCTAAGTAGAAATGCTCTGCAGCTAAAAAATATGTTTTTATGGAAACTGTGTGATATCTAGTTATTCACCTTATTAGCACATTTCATATTTTCCCCTTTGCTCGTCGCTTTCCATTTGTGTTCCCACTGCTCCAGATCAGCCCGTCGAGCCAGGCTCGTCCCTCTGCCATCGCGCGGGGCCACTTTACTCAGCAGCTTATTAATCTTGACAATGCACCTGGGGTTTCACTCATTCTTACTTGGGCTTTTAATAGACATGTCCCCATGCACTCAATTTATTACCTTGTTTATATCAAAGAGTGAACTGAAGAGCTGTGCACCCTAGTAAATCACCTCAATTATCAAGCCCAGCTACTTGACCAAAGGCTTTAAAGCACAATAAAGTTATACTTAAAACTCCATACTCGCCCACGAAGCGATCTTAGTTTGCATTTCATAATGTCAATCTATCAGATAGACAACACATTTATATGAGACCATATGCTTTTTATATTAGCAATCCTTTAGAAGTTATTGAGTCCATCGCTTGAACACACGACTACAGCCTCAAGCTTCTTTGCTCCTTATCTGGATTTGAGCATCTAATAACCCCTCACATGTGATAAACTGCGCTCTGATATTGGCGCCCTAGAAACTTCAGCTCTTGGCTATTAATACTCAAAGTTGAGAGAAATTTGACTGAAACATAAAAGCACTTCAGGCGTGTGAAAGATAGAGAGCAATAAGGTTTATCCAAAATGCGCTAGCAAAAATGAGTAAAGCGAGATATCAAAACAATTGGAATAAGGACAAGAAATCCTGGCAAGCCTCCGAACCCTTGCAGAAGCCTCGCGCTTCCGCAAAATAAATTACCAGTTTTCTTGCAAGTTCATTAGCAACGTCTCAACCCCAGGGTCCCTCCCCGGCACCTCCGGCCCCGCACGGGCAGCGCGCGAGGCCGCGATCTCCCCCGGCCCCGGGGCATCCAGCCGAGCTCGACCCACACAGACTGCAGTGCCCTTGGAAGAGAAGCTGACGAATCAACGTGATTATTAACGAGCACTGGAAAAAGGATATTTGTTTGTCAGGTTTCTGCTCTATAAAGAGGAGATGAATGTTTTCGGAGAACAGCAGCAGGGCAGAATTAGCGCTGATCCCCTCCGGCCGCAAACCACAGACCTGGCTGGATCCTGCTCTATTTGGGCAACTTCCAGGCACATCCTGCTCCTCACACTCCCCATTTTTAGACTCTCCTTGGGCATCACCTCATTATCCTGGTCCTCCAATAGCAGGAAGGGAACCTGGCACAGAGCAGCGACAGATTTGGAACCGAAACACTGATATTTACTGTCACCTTCTCCTCCAAAAGCTGGCATCGTTCCTTCCGAGGCATAATTGCCTTTCTGCTACATTTTGGGTTGGGGCACAAGTTAGTTTTCTTCATTTTTGTGTGTAGAGTAATTTACATTTAAATGTTATTTTAGATAGAGCAATTAGCAAATACCCCCTAACGTGTCCCTGTGTCTAGACGATGAAGCTGATTAAGTCAGCATGATCCAATGAGACATAATTCCACCACAAAGATTTTTCTAGAAGTTTGCTGCTTTAAAGTAGTTTCCTCCTCTGTTTTTCATGCGATAACTCGCAGTGGGGGCACGGGGGGGGAGGAGTGCAGAATTGTAACGGCTGCTTTTGTTTAAGCTCTCAATTACTTTAACAAATCACCTTCAAAAAGACTCTCGTAGTCCTTAGCTGTTTGTTAACGATCATTCCATCATCCTCATCTCAGACAACCGATCCAAGCTGGCAAACGTTTGGCGTTATAATTACGGTAGTAAATTCCAGCTTTCACATCCTCGGCGCGGACGCGGGGACCAGCAGCAGGGCGGGTTCGTCCTCTCGCTGGGTATTTGCAGTGGTCTCTATCCTGGGGACAGGCGCCGCTCCGAGGGCTCGCGATCCCAGGCGCATCCGCCGCAACCCGGGGCACGCTCGGAGCTGGTAATACGAGCCTGAACGCTGCCCTGAATCTCAGGCCAGGGCTTTGCAGGGAAAACGCAGCCTTTTTGACATGTTTTGAGCCATTTTGCTGCTGCCACAAAGAGCTTTCTCCCTCTGCCATGCGGAGGATGGACGGCTCCATTCCACTCCAAAGGGTTGTCATTAATCCTCCTGTCTGCTATAAACGTGTATTTTGCTGATACGTCGCGTGTGCCACTCAAGCCAGGGTCTCTCCCACCCCGCAGTTCTCCCTGTGGAGGCTGCCACGAGACGGAGCCCCTCGGGAAGGAGGTTTCCTTGGACCTCCGTTCGCTGGGGCCAACAGGCGCCTGCGCAGGAGCGAGACAGACGGACAGCCTTAATTAATTGCTTCTTGCGGCGTATTCCTGATCATTTGGTTGATATTTCTGCAGTCCATTACAAACTTCATTAAATTTACTTGCCTCGCAGGCATTTCTACCACGTCTAATCAGCCTAGCTCCTGTCAAAGATAAATTGCTCAAGCGGAGAAGCGGATGGGATACAAGCGGGACTCGCGGGGAGCCTGTGCGGATACGCAGCGCTGCCCCCGCACAGCAGCTTCCTCGGGGTGCCGAAACGGCACCGAGGACAACGGGGCGCCGCGTTGCCCGGAGCTGCTCCGGATCAGGACGCACGAGTCGTCCTGCTGAATGGAGCTCCCATAGCGGGGGCTGCCGGCACTTCCACAGCCCCCGAGGACTCGTTTCTGGATAAAAACCAAGCGTTTGGGGACCAAACACAGCCAAGAATTTTTTAATGAAGCAAGCTTCTGTTAGAAACTCTGTACTATACCAAAAATCCAAAATATTTTGCAGAAACCCAGCTTTATAAGTATATTGTACCTACGTGCTTTATACACTAAGAGCTAGATTTCACCTCCATTGTTCATTACCTCAAGTTTATATCAAACACCATTAGAGATTAACTTCTTTACCACCTTTATTAATAAAGAGGAATACGACAAAACCCTGTTCTTCAGGTTTGACCACGGGTCCCTTTTAGCCCATACACCGGCCTATAGCAGCCAGGGATTCCAAGGAAAGAGCAGAAGAAATCTGGCAAACTTAATTCAGCGTTTGCTTTAAAGTTTCTCTTTGTAGCTGCATGGCCCCCTTCATATTTCCATACTGGTATTTATGAGAAGCAGCCGATAATAATTCACACACTCCATAGCCATGAGCACGAACAGCCTCCTACGGCATCGCTGCTTCTGTCACATCCTCTGCAAATGATGGAAGTTTTCCCTTCCAGGGAAATACCCTGTCAGCTTCCTTGTACGAGAATAATGTCTCTGACTGGTCCTCTGATTCCACTATTGTATTATGTTGCCCTGTGTCTTAATAAGTTGCTTTTTATTATGTGAGTCATCCCATTGAAATTAGACCACTGAGACTCTGTGGTATTATGTCATGGTTGGAGAACCAGAGCCCAGCTTCATAATTACAGCTACTAGAATGCTTTAATGTTGATGTGGGCGTAATCTCTTAATTAACACATATTTTTAAAAGTACTTAGTGCTTATGACAAAAGCATTGAAACTTAATGCACCGACTCAATAACAGCATAACCTACTTTCTTTCAAATAGCAAAGCAGGGAATTATTAGACATCAATGCATCATTTGCTAATGAGTTGTAATTCTGTATTAATTTACCTACTAGTTGATTAGATGAGATTTACAAAATGTGTTGAACTAGTTTTCTGGAATCACAATCTCTAACACACAGGAAAACAAGTTACTATTTTTTTTTTCTTCATCGTACCTCTGAAATAATTAGTTGGCATTTAAAGGAAATTCATAAGAATCAGATCTTGACGGCCGGCACCACGTGGCACGCTCAGTACAAGGGAGCGGTCGGCTGCGAGTGCTGAGGAAAAGAACAAGGATTTTATGAAAATCCTCAGTAAAGCTGAGAGGATCCATTTGCAATGAAACACTCTGCTTCCTCCTGACTAGCAGCAGGTAGGACAGAGACTAGCCATAACATTCTGCAGTACTAATAAATAGATAAATACTAAAAAATAA
>VZSV01000340.1:145411-160104 GCA_013398735.1 Nothocercus julius
ATAAAATCTACATCTACTGTATTCTGATCTATTGCAGCCAAAAAGCCAAGGCCCTGGACACGTTCCCTGCCCAGCTCAGAAGGAAGGGCATCATTATTTGGGGAGGAGGCTCAGAGCTGTTCCAGGTGTTTCAGAGCTCCTAACGCACACAAGGAAGTTACTTATGGGGAAAAAAAAAAAAAAGAATAAGACAGCAATAGGTAAGAGAAAGGAAAACCATGAGAACTTCTGATTTCCCACAGGGAAGGTGCCCCCAAGGTGAGGAGGAATCGGCAGAGATTTCAGCTTCAGTCTCATGCTCCACTGAAGTTGGCCTATTACTCTTCTTTTTTATTTTTTTTTTAAATCAATACCATTCCTTTTTGAAAGATTTTTTTCCTCCAATAAAAAGTGCCAGGCTGCTCTCTCTGCCTACAGATTTGAGGGACTGCAGTACTGTAGCTACAGCACGTCAGAAAGGAGATATTACAACCGAAACAAGTCTCTGAAGACGCGTGTATCAGGCCCATCAGATCAGACGCATATTTTCCTCGTTGCTATTTGCTACTTTTAACACAGTTTCTGGCCAGGTTGCGCCCGCGGCAGCTGGACGCCCTGCCAGGACTTGCACGGAGCGCTGGGATGTCCCTCCCGGCGTCGGCAGGCGTGGAGACGTCTCGGCTGCGGCCGGGGCGCCCGCGCTCCGCCTGCCCACGATGCTGCTAATTTAGACATAAAGAGATTCTCGTACGTTCAGAGAATTACCCACCTCCCTACTGCAGCGTCTAACTGGATTTCTCTGCGCTCCCCATCTGTTCCTTTTATATAACACGCTCCCTTCCTTCAAAGTCGGATTGTTTTCCTCATCTTCAGGCAGGCCCTGGGAGCTTTTGGTGCTCCGGGCTGGGCTGCAGCGCAGGATCCCGGCGCTTCCGCCGACGGAGCGGCCCGGGTTATTCTACCAGTGCTTGTTAACGAACGGATCCGGCGTCGAGCGCTTCCCTTCCCGCATGAAGCGGGCGCCACCCCAACGGCCGTCCCGCGCTCAATGTTTTCCCCAAACTCTTCCCTAAAATCATCCCAGAAGACAATAAATGCCACAAATATTTCTTACACTCCCAAAGAAAATCAATGCCCTCACCAAGAGGGAATGGTAGCTGCGGTTATGAATATTTAACTAGTGTTGTCAGGAGTTCGGACGAGCCTCCCGGTCCCCGTTCCAGCCGGTAATAAAGCCCAAGGTCCTGTGGGATTTTTCTTTTTTTTTTAATAAAAAGAAATAAAAACCATTAAAGCAAAGTCATTAAGTGCTCAAAGCGGTAGCGAACGCCAAATGCAATCTGCGCACGCCATCAGCACAAGCTTGCTGTAAGTCAGGGCTGCTTTCTAATGTATTTTAAATTCGTTCTTTGTGTATGATAGAACTATAAAATGCTCTTTGTGCTGCTAAGCAAACAGCGGCTGCCGTTCACCTTGGGGCAGCACCAGCACGCGGGAACTAAAGCGAGGAATAAGTCCCGACCATGGGAAGGCCCCTGGCACACGCAGCAGCGCATGGGGAGCAGCGGGGCCGCTGCTCCAAGCGCAGCCACCTCCTGATGCCCCCGAGCATTAACGCTAATGTGCCAAAGCACCAGGGGAAAACGAATTGCTCTTTTTTATCTCCGTTACGCGATAAGCAGCAGCCCCAGGACCACAGGGCTCCTTCTCTTTCACCATCCAAGTTTCCCAACAAGGTATTTGCAGAAGGAAACCATCGCGCAGCCGCTTCCCGTCTCCCTGGCAACACCCGCTCCGGCTCCAGCCGATAAGCACTCGGCAAATCCCGGCCGCCGGAGGCTCCCGCTCGCAGAGATCCGCACGGGCTCTCGCCAGGAACCCTGATAAAGGGCAAGGGCTGATCTGAGCCGCTGCACACGGAGCATCCCGCACATTCCCAAGCCCCGCGGGCATCGCGCGCGTCTTGGGGACACTGCAAGGGCAGAACAGCTTCGTTTGCGGGCATAAAACACCTCGAGCACAAACCTCACCTGCCGTCACGGCTAAGAGGTGGCAGCGGGTCCCGGCTGCTCCGGACCCGCAGGAACGGCGCTGAAGGAGCAACTGGAGTTTTTTCCTGCTTAATACGGAGTGATTAATCCTCTGAACAATCTTTGCTTGGGAACTTTATTAAATCCCATTAAGAATAATGAATTGTTTTTGTTTCCTAATTATATAGTTGTTTCTAGTTTAATGAACTGTATATTAATAGACTTATATAAGGGACGTTTTGCTTTCAGGCGGGAAATATTTTAAACCAGAGATACATATCCTTGCTAATAACATCCATCCTTGCTTACGTTCACCTCCAGTGAAGCTACTGGAAGATATTACCCCTCTGAACCCAAATGAATTGTTGTTGTTTCCTAATTATATAGTTGTTTCTAGTTTAATGAACTGTATATTAATAGACTTATATAAGGGACATTTTGCTTTCAGGCGGGAAATCAACAAAAACCCAGGACCCAAAGGAGCCTCTTGGGGCAGAGGAGAAGCTCCCGGAGCTGCTGCAGCTCCGGGACACCCATCCCGGGAGCACAGGCAGCACCTCGAGGCTCTTGTGCCCGAGGAGCAGCACAGGGTGCAGGGGCAACCGCCGAAGCACCTGCAGCTGCATCACCCGCTCGGCCACCTGGGCCCGGGAGCACAGAATCCTCCGCCTGCCTTTTCCACAGCCATTCCAGGGAGGAACACGCAGTTCCCGACCGCTTGCAGGCACAAACGCCCTCAGAGCTGCTTAAGCTAAAGCACTTTTTCCCCTTTTCCTTTTTAGGAAGGCTCAAATAGTATTTGTCTCATGGTATGCAAGGCTGTTGCTGCTCTGTATTGCTGGGAGGTGTTAGGAGTTTTAATTAGCAGGTTTTTGGTCTTCCTGGCTCAGTATAATAACAGACAAGAAATCACAGTTAAATTAATCAGGTTCCTCTGTTGTTGGGCAGAACTTAGAGTGATTTTAATACGTGTAATTAAGTTGAAGGATCTCGTCAATCCCGGTGTCGATACCAATCTGCTGGAGGCTTCTGAAAGAGGAGGCGGCTCCAGCAGGGTCGGGAACCAGCACGACAGGAACGAGGTCCTTGAGGGCCGCGGGCTGAGGCTGCTCCGGCCCAGGGCTTTCCGCGCCCCCCAGCCCCGCGGTTAATCCCGGCCCGCGCCGGGAGAGGCGGAGCGGCGCCGAGGGGCCCACGGAGCCCTGCAGCACCCGCACGATGCCGGAGCAGGAGAACGCGGAGGGAGACGGTGTCGCCCTGCGAGCAAAACGCAAGAACGGAGGGGAGCCCAGGCGCTCGACCGTGCGTCCCAAAGGGCTGGTTTGGGGCTCGGGAACCATCGCGCTGGCGCTGCTCATCTGGAACTGCTGCATTTCCAGCTGTGGCTCAGGTGAACAAAACGCAGAAGGGGAACAAATGTATCGCCAACATGTCACACCGCATCTATGCCGGATCCGGAGGCCGTTTGCATGCTATACATCAACGCCGTGTATGCATCATGTGCTTTGCATCTCATTTTGCCTTTAAAGAAGAGAATCAGTGTACCAGCGATTGCTTGGAAAGGGCCATAAAGAGCATCTTGCTAAGAGGTTTCTCATTAGTAGTAGAGAGCTGGAGATTGTATGATTCATCACTGCCTTTTGGAAAGCTTGCAGAGTACCAAAACAGCACAAATACAATTCCAGTTGCAACAAAACACCATGTCTTTAAACATTAGCTTTGCTGTGCAGTAATAATCATCTCCATTTATTTTATTTAATCCTTTAAGTGCACAAATGTAAAATGGTTCTGTAAGTAGCTAGAGGATAAATGAGGTTAAAGCATTCACAGGCGGTGGAATCAAGTCAGCCTCACGCTGGTGTTTCATGCATTCAGCCCCTATCATTTTTGCCAGAGCCCCAGCTAAGCAATCAGCTTTAAACATTTCGGCCCTGGGTAGCAGGGCTTCTGCACAAAACGACTGTCTGGTTTTGCTAAAATCCAACTCTTTATTACAAGAGGGCTGCACACAGGAGATAAATGCCCCAGACGCTCGCTGAGTGCAGCAGAACCGCGAGGTGCAAGAAGAGCCTCTTTGTCCCCGTGCGTGGGGACACAGACCCGGCTAGCAGGGCCCCAGCCCCCACTGGTCCTCTGGCTTCAAATGAGGCCCGTGAGCAGAGCGGGGACACGAGGGACACGTGCACAGACCTGCGAGGGCTGGCGATCCCGGGAGAGCTCGAGGGCAAGGAGGGAGAAAGGAAACACCGAGATTCCGGATGCTCCTTCTCCCTCCTGAGTTGTTGGCCGGGACTGCTGTGGAGAGCTGAAACCTGGCAAAGTTTTTAAACGCACACGGAGACCCACCTAGATTCACACGGCTGCCCTCTTAATGTAAACGTACAGTATGAAAGCTAGGAATAATTCAACACCTAGCAAGAGAAAAGATGAAATAAAAGCTCAAAAACGTCGGCAGCCGCTTTGAAAGCCGAGGCAGCGTCACGGCTCCTTTGAGCTGCTCCCTTTCTGCCGGCACGTTGCAAGCGCGGGCCCAGCACGGTGCCGTTCCGCTGCTCTGCAACCGGCAGCCCCGATTCACCCGCCGAGAGCCGCAGCACCAGCTAGGGAGAGGAAATGGCACCGTTTGGGGAACGACGACTCCCGCGCGAAGGACCTGGGGGGTCTTGGCCGCCCGCCCCCCCCGCAGACCCTGCTGCCCCTCGCTTTCCTCCCGGTGACCCAGAGCAGGAGCATCCGGAGCTCCTTGGCTTCCCCGTTGGGCTGCTGCCTCTCTGCCAGGCTTCTCTGGTTAATTAGTCCAAATACAAATGGTAAATAAAATGCATGATAATTAGCACAGGAGATGTGTGAGATTAATACCATGAGCTTGGGAGCGCTCAGAGATGTAGATCCTCAAGTGTGACAAGCTCACAAGTTTTCAAAGCAAAACAGAATTATCCAATTTACAATCAGTTCTGATGGCAGGAGGAGGAATTCGTTTTTTTCCTTTTGGTAAGTACATTGCTCAGGTGGCTCTGCCCTATAACACCCATTAACCTGAGCTTCTAGGGTAAATTTTGCTCATCCATCACCCAAGCAGAAGAAATGGTTTTCCCCAGAACAGCATCTTAGGCCTTCAAAAAAATCCAGGTGGATTTTGGACTCACCCCTGTCCACGGAAAAGAAAAGGCATCCATGGAGGCTGGAGTGGTGGGAGCCAGCGCTGAGCACACGTAGCGCATTCCCATGGGAAATTCCCATGGGAAAGCTGCGGGCCTTTGGGTGTCCTCTCCTGCCGCTCCCGGAGACGGAGCCCTGCTCAAAACTCCCCTCTTCACGAGCACGGGGGAGAGAACAGCTGTCGAAAAATAAATGCACTGCTAATTATACACGATTGAGGATTAGAAACGGCTATTTTTAGCTTCACATTAAAAAGATTTGATGAATAAAATGTTTGTGCTCAGCACTTTCAGGGCAAAGAAGAGAAAAGCGTCGACCGTGCGACCCGCCGGGCCGGAGCGGGGGGCCGGAGCGGCGCCGGAGCTCGTGGCGAGCGGGAGCGGAGCCGTCGCAGTGCCCAGCCCCGGGAGCAGAGCCGAAGGGACAATGCAAGGAGAAGGGCTCCGGCTTCCCCGCGGGATGAGCGGCAGGGGAGCATCGGGGCTCTTTGCCCTATCAACTTTCCTGCAGCTCGCTCTGCTGGGAGGATCCAGGCAGCACGGCCGGAGCCTGCAGCATCCAAGAGGTAGGATATGCCCGTTCAGGCACCG
This sequence comes from Nothocercus julius, assembly GCA_013398735.1. Classification (NCBI taxonomy): domain Eukaryota; kingdom Metazoa; phylum Chordata; class Aves; order Tinamiformes; family Tinamidae; genus Nothocercus; species Nothocercus julius. Next base: position 151,170 of record VZSV01000340.1, read on the forward strand.
GTCCTGTGTCCGGCTGCGCTGCGGCCGGCAGAGAATCACAGCAAAATCCTGGCAGAGCAGAGTTTTCATCTGCTGCGTTAAAAAGTAAAGGGACTTGGTGGGGACATTCTGGAGAGGCTGTGAACCGGCCCAAGGCCCCAGCGCTCGCAGGCGCAACGGGGCGCTGACCCTCGGGATGCGCCGGGGCCAGCGCGGCCGGAGGCTGCGGCGACGGTGCTGGGGCCGCTCATCGGGCACCGATGGAGGCTGGGGGAAGAGCAAGTGCTATGGAATCGGCACAAAAGGCTCCTGCCCGTGCTCGCTGCTCCGGAGCGGGCAGAGGGAGACGTCAAGGAAACTTGGACCACCGAGGAAATGGAAGCGCTCGTCCTAAAAGGTGAGAGAAAAAAAAAGAAATCACCGAGTGGCTTCTCCTGTTTTGCACCTGATTCAGTGCAGAGATTTCGCAGGCGCGTGTTTAGATCAGCAGAACAGCTTCTCCATGAGGCGAGAGGAGGGGACCCATGCACGGAGCTCACGGCAGAGGAGGCCCCGGCGCTGCAGGCGCCGGCGATTCCCCATCCTGCATCCCGGCAGGACGCGGAGGCGAAAGGAGAGCTCGGGAGCCAGAGACGCTGCAGCCTTCTTGTGCAAACGTGGGGCCCCAGCAACCAGGGGTGGGATTTTGGTGCTCAGTTTCCACGTGGAGACCTTGGCCCACGAGCAGACGGGGCCGCGTCCAAGCCAGGTGAACCCTCATTTATCCAATATCCGCAAAGCTCTAACCGAGATCAATTGGAAAGCTGCCTCTTCACGGGCAATTTGGAGAGCTGACAAAGCCACCTGTAGGGGCTCCAAAATAAGTTCTGCCTCATTACAAAAGAAATTGCATCTAAATGAAAAACAACATATAATAAGAGCTCTGAAATGCCTGCAAAATGCTGCCAAGCAGACAGGTAATCCAATGATATATAGTGTACAGCACAGCTTTGACAAGGGTCACCCTTAATTATCCAGCGATTGAAGAAGCTGAATTCATTTCCCCAAAGGCTGCAATGTTGGCTTTTTTATGATGATGATGTGCAAATTCGGGGGCAGGGAATTAGCTGGCCAGAACCTAGAAATTGCATCTGTTTGATAGATTGAAATCTAAATTATAATATATATATATATATATAGCAAAGCTGAGGCACATTAGCCAGGCTATTCACTAGTATTTTGAAAGGATTCGTAAGTGAGGATATCCTTCAAATACTCCCTCTCTTCCTGTGTGCTTGTATTAAAATTCAAATGGCCTAAAGGGCAGGAGAAGTCTGGAATCTGCTGGAGACGGGGCTGGCAAACAGCGCCGCTCCTGACATGTCCCCTGCAGCAGGACACGGTGGGGACACACAGGCAGCCACTGCAACAAGGCTACGGGTCCTCACCAGGGGCAGCGAGCAGGAGATGCTCTGGGTCCAAACATCTGTCGAGGTTTTTCTTAAATTAAGAATAAACGAAGCAAAAATAGCTATTTTTGACAGTTTCGGAGTGCGTTTCAACCAGGAATTTTACCTTCTTTTATGGGAAAATGCCTCGTTAGTGATTCCTTGCCCAAGGTCTCCCGCCCTGTCTGTCCGATTCGCCTCCCTTTTGTTGTCCAGCCCGGGCGCTGCCACTGCGGAGCAGGGAGCAGGATAACGGAAGCCATGCAGGAAACGGGCAATAGCAGTAAAACGATGTGTTAACATGAGGGCCTCATATGGCTGGTGGGGAAAAACAAGGCCAGGAGACGAGCTGATAGAAGAGGGGCTGGAAAAACGGGCTCCAGGCGCTGATGAGGCTCCCGCTGAGCAGCTCCCAGGCCAACGTGAGGGATCTGCAGGCTGAATCCCGGCGGCCCCGCTCCATCTCGAGCATCCGCCCTTCCGTATCCCGAGGGCAACTCCATCGCCTCCCTTCCGGAGCCAATGGGGCGCAGAGTTACCCCCTCTCATAGCAGGAATCAAGCGGCACCAGCAGCGGGTCACAGCTCAGCTGCTCTGCAGTAAGTGATTTTTCCATCTACTGGCTAAAACAGTGCAGGAGGTACCATTTGAATAAACCAGAAAAACACCAAGTTTTCTGTGAGAACTGAGCATTTTCCCAAGTTTGTTTCCGAGTTTTTTACACGGCAGATTTTCTGCCTAAGCAAAATGCTGCTTCATTTTCAGGTGTTAAGTATTATTTAAAGTAAATCTTAGTAGTACTTCAATAGAAAATGTTGCACCAGACCTAAAAGAGGTAGCTGTTGTGTTTATCAAGTATCAGCAGTACATGCTTTGACTTTTAAAAAATGAGTTTTTATAATGCTGAAACACATTGACAAATGCGACATGAATTTTCTAGTGCTTTCAGCTCACTGAAAACTGCAGTTTTTCAGTAAATGAAACATTCAGCTGAAATGTTTTGCCCAACTCTAATGCTTGTCTTGTGCCTAAGGGCAAAGGGCCCTTGTTGTTCCCCTCCTGCGAGGGGACAGAAGGAGTCAACTGCAGTGGGGAGCCAAGCAAATTCAGTCCCAGGTGCTTTTGGCCTGATAAGAAAGGAAGATCCGAGTCTCCTGGAAGGTTTCCTCTTCTTGGGACTGAGCCAGCACCACACATCCAGGTTAACCTAATTTTACAGCGCTTTTCTGAATGATTCCCAAGTTTTTTGCACTCTAAGGCTTAATCCGCCTGTGCACACAGAATTCAGCCAACTGCCTCCGATTCAGGCTTAGAAATAATTCATATAATTATTGCAAATCAGTAAAGTGAGTGTTTTAGCCTGTCCTTGAAAGAAATTACGGAAAATAATTACAAGACAGGCCAAAAAAAGGTGAGCAGGCTTTAAGCCCACACAGAATCAGAAGATTTAAAGCTTCTATTCCTAAACAGGAGCCGCATGCACCAGAAGTGTCCCCGTCCCGCGTGCCATTAAAGGAGTTATTGTAATGACTACGATAGCGCTGCTTTTGAGAAGCAACAGCCAGAACATGGGATTGAGCTCAGCGCACAGCAAACACCGGTTTTCATTACGCTGACATCTTTCCAGCACTAATTAAAACCTGAAACACGGCTGCGTTCGTTATTTCGTTCGCTCACTCAGGACCGCACGTGCCCCGTTCCCAGGGCAGACTCAGGTTTCACCATCCCACTTCCCCTGGGGGTCCCTGGGACTCCTATTTTGCACCAGGAAACGCCGGGAATTTTAAACGAGCACCTATTTGCACCGGGTTAATTAGCAAATACAACGGTTGCCTCCTGCCGCCCCTGCTCCGTGGACGGGCCGGGCAGTTTCTCAGGCGAGAAGCGCCACGGGCACCTCTCCACCCCGCAGCCGCGCGGGCACCGCGTGACAGCCCCTGCTGCCCCCCGGGCCAACAAGCGCCGCTCCCCTCGCGCGCCGGCGGGTCCCGCGGTTCCCCGGATCTCGCGCCGGGCATCGCGGCGTCGGGCGCTCCGAGGACCCCCCGCACGGCGGGATCGGGAGCTCTGGGGCCGACAGCCATTCCCACGCAACCGCCGGGTCCAGGGGCATCCGTGCACGCGGATGAGCCCGCACGCGGAGCGGCCACCTGCGGTCACATCCCCGTGGGACCGGCCACCCGGGAAGGGCTCCGGAAAACAAGTAATCACAGGAGTTCAGCCAGCAGATTTACCAGTTCCTTTGCCTGCATGTCTGAGCGCTTTAGATGATTTATCTGCTCAGGAAAGGATTATTTTTGAGCCTCTCCTTGCCAAAAAAAAAATGTAAGCCTTATCAAATGGAAATCAGAATCCCTCCTTTGGATCAGCAGCCGGGATCAAAGCTGAGGTGGAAAGGAGGTCACGGAAGACGCAGACACGCTCACGAATATTTGCCTTGCTTGTTCCAAGGCGTCGCGGGCGCAGGTCCCATCCCGAGCAGTGCGAGTGCCTTTGCAGGCTGCTGCTCAGCACCTTCCCTCTCCTTGGAGCTGGGAAACAGCCCCGGCGATGAGGACCAGCCTTACAGAGCACTCCAATATAGTGCCCCCAAAACACGGCCATTTCCCTTCCCCATCCTTCCCCTCTGCTCACACGGAGGGCCAGTGCAGAACTGCCGCTCGGAGCAGCCACAGCCTCCAGCTCCCATCCAGACTCCCCCGGCCTGGGAGCCGGGACAGCTCAATCCGGTTCGCTGCGCGCAGGGAACCCCCGGGCAGCAGAGCTTGCAGCGCAAGGAGGTGGGAAAGAGCCCAAAGTTTTGGAGTTTGAGTGAATGTAATAATAAATTCCCTGTTCCCAGGTTTGCTGCAGAAAGCATCCATCTTCAGGGGCCTGTCAGCTATTTTTATCCTCAATGTGATATCTAAGAAGTAGGAAAGGGGGAGAAAAAAGCACTTGAAAGTAGTGGTACCTTTCATGTGTGTTTTCAGTGTTCATCTCATTAAAAGTTTCAGCAGGGAAGGGAGAAGACTCTTCTGCGACTTCGTCCTCACAGAAACCAGAACTCATCCTCGCAGCAATCGTGGTCAAAGCGCTGCCTGAAACCAGGAGGTTTGGGAACAGGAGAGCCCAGACCTGCCGATCCGGGCACAGGGCATGTCAGGCAAGCCCGGCAAAGGAGCTCACCGGGTGCACAGCAAGGAAACACAAGGGAAAATATAAAATACCGGTAGGAAAAAGCAGCAGCAAAGCCCTCACTAAAGGGCAACAGCCAGCGGAAGCTCCTGATGGGCTCGTTAGAGCCCTCAGGCAGGTGCCCCTTGGCTGTGGCCCAGCTGGGATGTGGAACGTGGGATGCAGGATGTGAGATGAGGTCATCCCAGCTGGGATGCAGGACGTGGGATGCAGGAAGAGCTCTGCCCAGCTGGGATGCAGGACATGGGATGCGGGGTGCAGGATGAGCTCAGGCCAGCTGGCATGAGAGCTGAGGTCCGCCCAGCTGGGATCTGGGATATGGGATGCAGCATGAGCTCTGCCCAGCTGGGATCTGGGATGCAGAATGCAGGATGAGCTTAGCCCAGCTGGGATCTGGGATGCAGGATGCGGGATGCAGGATGAGCTCCGCCCAGCTGGGATCTGGGATGCAGGATGTGGGATGAGCTCAAGCCAGCTGGGCTCTGGGATATGGGACGCAGGATGAGCTTAGCCCAGCTGGGATCTGGGATGCAGGATGTGGGATGAGCTCAAGCCAGCTGGGCTCTGGGATATGGGACGCAGGATGAGCTTAGCCCAGCTGGGATTTGGGATGCAGGATGCGGGATGCAGGATGAGCTCCGCCCAGCTGGGATCTGGGATGCAGGATGCGGGATGCGGGATGAGCTCCGCCCAGCTGTGGGCACTAACAGCAGCCAGAGCTGCTCTTGTCCCGGCCAACCCCATTGTGGGGAGCTCGGCCAGGCCAGCGGGTCCCCCGCACGTCCCCCAGCCCCGTCCCACAGGCACCCGCCGCCGCGCGGGGCTCGTCGCGCTCCCACATTTCTCCTCCGGATCTAGCGATACTGAAGAGGCCTCGTGGCCGGGCAGGTTCCCCGCCGGCAGCAGCCAGGCAGCCTGTGTGGTGCTTTATGGCCGTGGGCTTGATTTAAAACACTCTTAAAAATGAAAGAACAACTCCTTAAATTTGCAGGAAATGTGCAGTTCCACAGCTCTGATTTACAGGCTCCGAGCCCCCAAAGAGAAGCGCTTGCAGCTCACTGTTCCGCTGGCGCTAGCCGAGAAACCCTCAGCATCACTTTAGCACTATTGAAACCATTAGAAACCATAAACCATTAAAAAAATGATAATTTTAAGATGAATCTTTTATTTCAGGTTGGTCTGTTTTTTCGGTTTTTCTATAAATGGTCCCACGACCTCCAGGAGACAGCGGCGGTTGCTTTGATGGTGCCTGTTTAACCTGCGGTGCCGGAGATGAGAGCGGAGCAGCCGCCGGGCGCTCCGCTCCGCTCGGCCCTGCTCCCCGGCTCATCCGGGACACGGCAGCGCTGCCTTCCCCAGCCAAGGGGCTCGACGGGCTCCGCTCCCTCCCGGCCTTTTCCTTCGCTCTTGAAGCTTCGCTTTGTTTTCTAAGGATTTTCCAAGAAAGAGCGCGAAGCGCCGCTCGCTCCGGCGGCAGAGCCGGCTCTCTGGGACGCGAGGTGACCTCGATGTGGAGGGGACCGCAGGACACGGACGGCAGCGAGGCCGCAGTCCCGCGTCCCCGCTCCCTTTACCCACACATGGTAATGAGGAAAATGGCCAATTTAGCCCAATCGGCGCCGAGCGGCTGCAGCGAGGAGCATTTCAACACGGCGCTTTTATCTTCCTCGCTGCATGCGAGGAGCCGGCAGGGCAGGGGGGAGAGGAGGGGACGGCACAATAAATCAAAGCCCTGATGCTGCAGTGCTCCTGCCCTTCAAGGGCCTTTTCCCTCTCCTATCATTTGTGATCTTCTCTTCATTCATTAAGGTCAGCTGAGCAGAAAATTTTGCAGCTGCTGGCGAGATGGGCGAGCTCCTGGACACCGTCCACGCGCTCTCCTCCGTGGCAGCCTGCAGCTGCCCATGGGCCTTTATTTCAGGCTGGAAAAGCTCCAAACGTACTGGGAAAAAAAAAAAAAATGAACATGCTGTAAACCGGAGATGGCCTTAAACCAAAGCCCGTGGCTCCCAGGTGCCAGCGGAGAGTGAAAAGCTGCAGTGTGACACGGGCCGGGGTGCACGTTGTGCAGACACACAGAGCCCGAACCCCTCCGGGGATGCAGAACGCTGCCCCACCGTCTGCAACGTTCCCCAAAGCGGAGCTAATGCAACCCCTGAATACATACACGATCCTTCCCGTAAAATCTCTCTTGGACTGAGCCTTGTACAAACTCATCTTTTTTCCAAGTGAAGATCAGAGCTTTCCCCGGCAGCTGATGCAAAGAAAGCCAAGATTAGCCCTAGCGAAACCCATTTCTGTCCCTAAAGTAAACACTGTGTTTTTTTCAGCCTGTACAAACTCAGAGCAGCACAAAGATCTCTTAGGAATTTCATGTGCATCAACCGGTTTTAAAGCTTTTTTTTTTAGAGTAACAAGCACTTTCCTTCTACCCTTTGCAGTCTCTGAAAGCACGAAAGCAGCTCGGGCTGCAGCCCCCGCACCGCGAGCGGCACCGCGCACCGTGGGGACCGTCCACACCATGCCCAGCTCCCTGCTAATACGCACAGAGACCAACACGCTGGCCAGCCCGTGCTGACAGGTAGCCAGGCAGATCAAGACATAATTAGATTGCTTTTTAGGCTCTTAAACAACTTAATTCCTCCAGGAATCACAATTTATAAAGATTTATACATTCCATCAGCATACTATTTGTCAGCAAATATTAGTGTAATCTTTCTAGAGATGGAAACGAGGAGCACAGACCTTGGAATTAGCCAAAGTTGGGAAGAGCTGTGAGTGAAGCAGAGACGCATTCCAGCAGCTGTGTTTTTCCAGGCTCTTTCAATCACTAGACAACAGATATCATTTTAAGGTTGTAAAGATTCTTTAGCCTAATCGTATTAATGATCTTTCTTTAATCTCTGCCGACGTTTTCACAAGCTTGGATGCAAAGCAAGGAAGCTGCTGGCATGGTCCACAGGACATAATCAGGCTGCAGAGCTACCACGTTATGGCAAGCCGTAATTTCAAGGAATCCAGCTCTTTATTGCTGCCACTGCCACTGCCGAGAGCTTGTGCAGCCACGAAGCCAGGAGGACATTTAGATGCAGAATTAATGCAGGATATTGTCCAGTGTAAAGAACAAACACAATAAATAAAATTAATGGTAAAGACATAGAGTACAGATACCAAGGAAAATTGCAAAGCAAAGGATCAAGTTAACTTTATTTAATATTGATATTTAGCCATACACAGTTTATTTCAGTCATTCTCTGGATATTAGCTTATTTTAATGCCAGCAGGGTCTACTTATCAGTAACAGGATGAGAAAAAGTCCTCCAAAAACTTTTAATAAAATCTATAATTGAAGCTAATAAAATGTATAATGATAGTCCTAAAAAGAGAAAAAGACCAGAAAGCAAGAAAAGCAGGGAAAGAAGGGGAAAAAAAGAGAGAGAAGAAAGAGAGAGGAGAAATATTTTCACATTAGACTCTCTGCAGCTAGCTTGCTTTTGACTTTCATATTCTATTTAAAAATACAAAATTGGGACCATTAAAAAAGAGCTCCCAAATTAGCTTTTTAATAGAGATCGAAAGTTAAAAGGGGGCCGAGTCATGGGGGAAAAGCTGCTCAGAGGCGCGGCCAGGCCCGCGCGCGGAGGCAGCCGGCAAGCGGTAGGAAGAGATGCCACTGGGAATCACACACAAAAAATCCTCTTAAACCACTAAAAGCCAAGGCGTGCTTCTGTTTTCACTTTCTTCTTTGCATGAGCCACTGGAAAAGAAACAGCAGAGATATCAGGGATATTTTTAAGAGGGACTTTCTAAAGACATCTAATGAAAATGGAGCCAGGACACTTTGATGGGCTTAAACCTCCATAGCCTGGAAGTTTCTTGTGGAAGTTTCAGGATGCCCTTTGCCCAGAGCTGCCCACTTGTCCGTAGCACGAGGGGCACCAAAGGCATCACGCCGGCTGATCTGCCAGCACCGTGATGCAGCTTGAAGAGCTGCAGTGGGGCTCTTTTGGGGGGGATTACCCAGGACCTGACATCTAGAGATGATTTTTTAAACAACCGTGCTGAATTATCTGGGATTAAGCCGCGCTGCTCTGGGCGGATGGGGTTTCTGGCGCCCTGTGACAAACGCAGTTTCCAGATCCGTGTTTCCAAGGGAGCCGGGCGGAGCGTTCACGGGCTGCGCCTCGGGCTGGGCTGGGTTTTCCTGGAGGAGAGGCCGCGTTCGGGCGCCGCGCTGCCCCCCGCGCTGCCCCCCGCGCCGGGGGGGCACCGGGGACTCGCTCGGTTGTCCCTCTGCTGCCTCTACAAGGAGAAGCTTCTCTCGAAATTGCTTTAGGTGTCACTTGCTCGTG
>VZSV01000340.1:161197-257685 GCA_013398735.1 Nothocercus julius
GGCGCCGCTGCAGGTGCGCGGCCGCGGGGTCTCCGGCAGCGGGATCGGCGCTGCGCGGGGCTCGGGGACGCGGCGGGAGCCGGGGTGGCAGCGCGCAGGTCACCGCGCACCTTGTCCCCTCCTGCCCCGGCCGTGCCGGGCACGTTGACACGCGCCGTGGGCTCGCTGGGCTTCCACAGACTCCATTTGCTGGCGCCGCCGGCCCCCGCTTCGCTTCCCTGCGTCGCCTCCCGAGTGCGGCGGGGACACAGAGGGACCCTGAGCTCGGCCCGCGGCAGCTCCGCGGCTGGCGGCAAAGGGAGGGCGCAGGAGAGAGGCGGGCGGGCAGGAGGGAGAAGCTGTTTAGTCATCGCACGCTGCCCTCAGCTCTCCCCCCCTGCCCGCCTGGCTCCCCTTCCTGCTCCCGCTTCCAGCCGCACTCCGAGGCCTCGCTGGGCAGGTAAGGCGGCCGCGAGCCCGGCCGGGCTCCACGCAGGGACTGGCACCTCTGCTGCCATTTACCCCACGCCTGTTGCTTTTGCTCCCGAATTTCTCCAGCTGGCTGAAGAAGTGAGTGTTTTGCAGAAAGTTTCATTATCTGATGCAATGGCAAAGGGGAAGGAATATGCAACTGAACGAGGGGACCATTGACTGATAGATTCTGCTTTCAAGTGAAAATATCTTTGCTGCCTGAGCCTGACAAAATAAGGGATAAAAAGCTAAGGATGCTCTCCCGGCTCCTCGCTCCCATCAGCAGTGTCTCAGTGGGAAACGCACAACGTTTCTGCAGCTGTATTCTAAATTATCCCTTCTGCTTCCAGCAAGGGAAACACAAGAGATTTTTGCTCGGTTTCTGTTTTCATGAGAAAACATCAGGAGCCATTTATTAAGGATGACACTGCCTGATAAGGTGGGAAGAATCTTGCGGTTCTTGCCCTGTTCAGTAAATAGAAATAACTGCATGTTCTTCAAAGTTTCCTCCGGGGCTCCGCAGGGCTCCGGGGGCTCCGTGGGTGCAGGGGTGTCGCAGCTGGGTGCTCATGGGCTGCTCTGTGTGCGGCAGGGAGCCGGGAGCTCCTCGCGCCGCCGCCTCCTCTGCCAGATTTGTTTGCACTATTTGCTCTCTTCGTAGTACCTAAGGAAAACAGTTTATTTGTTCCACAGATGCTGACATTTGCTAAAGTCAGAACGAGCCAAATTGTTTTATTTTGTGTCCTAGTTCCTCTAAATATCATCAACAGGCTAATGATCTTTTCACTCGATCCTTTTAAATTACATGTGGCAATTAGTTAAAATTAGAAGTATGTGTCTAGCTAACTATGCGCTCGCATGGCTTCATGTGCCTCTATTTCCTGCTCCGGCTTAAGAGACCCGTCAGCTGCTCAGTATTCCCTGCCCAGGCTGGAAGCGAGACCAGCAGCGCCGGCAGCCCCAGGCTCCGCGTGCGCCGCACGAGGGAGCTTCTCTTATTATTGCAGTAAACTAGTTACCCCTTTTTTCTTTTTTTTTTTTCTTTTTCTCTCTCAACTTAGTTTGTGCAGCTCCAGATTACAAACCTAATCCTCTCTCTCAATTTTCTGTCTCTGTTTTTGGGGTGGGCCGGAGCTCCTGGGGTGCGAGGAAGTCTCTCTTGAGGGTCAAATGGGACAGATTTAATGCCACCATGAGCAGGTGTTGGAGGAAGTTTCCTTGAGCAGCTGCGTCTGCCACGGAGACAGCGCATGGACACAGACAGAACCCACCACTCTCCTCTGTTCTCACCTCTTTCCCATCTTGTAGCTATTTATAGTTTCCCCACACACTGCCAGCATGGAAGGACTCCATTTTACCTTTAAAAATTGGTTTTAAAATGTGTAAGTCACTTATGAGCTACCGGGGCTTCATTAGAACAATTATATGTGAAGTATTTATAGTGCCTCTGCAGCTAATGTAGGTAACCTGGAACGTACAGCCAAAGTTATGAGCAGGGAAGAGGTTTCTAGCGAAGTTCCCTGGAGAAATGTGGGGAGACGAGGACCCAGGAGCGGCATCACCCCCCATCCCGCCGCGACGACCGAGGCCGTGTCTCTAGTGGCAATTAAAAGCACAGAGGATGGTTTACCAGCAGGGAGATTAGGAACAGCACGCGCTATCCTGGCCTCTTGATTATTTGCCTATCTATATTTGGTAATTAAGAAATGGAATGGCTCTCATATTCCTTCCACAGTCCTGTTTCCAGCTGTGGGGTTTCCTAGGAGCGGGAAGCGCCGGCATCGCGGCAGCCCCTGCGCCCCCGGGAGCTCCCTCGGAGCCGCGCAGGGAAGTCTGGGCTCGCTCCCCTCCCAGGGAAAACAAAGCGGTGCCGGCTCCGCAGCTGTCAGTCTGGCACTATTAATGCAATAAATTCACTTTTAGGGGCAGAGAAAAACTAATGCGCAGTATTATTGAACCATCCTTTATAGTAAAATATTGCGGGATATTGGGTCCAGTGCCACGTATATAAGAGAAGTGTCTCTTTGGGATAAGCATCACTATGGATTATTATATGTTTCGTAATTACAAAACCTCTTACGGCAGCACTAAGATGCTTGCGCTAGGGATTTCAATTGTCCTTTGGACAGTAAAATTGCCTAGCAAGATAGTCCACATTAAGGTGATGAATGTTAATGCGCGCCGAACAGGAAGGCACTTCTGTGAACAGTTTAGTCATTTTCACCACAGATTGATTCCATCATTTTTTATTCAGTATTTTGATGGCCTGTTGAAATCAATAATGCTGCAATGGCAGCTCTCATATAATTAAAAAAACTGAGAATAAAATTGCATAGAAGGATACCATGTAGAGGAAATAATTAGGCTTTGAGGGCCGGAGCCATGGAATCAATGGGAGTCTTTCCATTGATAAATTAACTTTTCAGAGGGGCCCTAATGCATCTTATATGATAATGATTCCCTTCTCCAGATAATTGTATGGAAGAGTTAGAAAAATGTTAGGGAAGTGAAAGAAAATACAAGTTAAAACAAAAGTCAAATTTTGTCAGACATCTGACTAGACTCCTAGAAGAAGAAAAAAAATCCTGGCTAGATCAGAACCACAATAATTGCTCAAATTTCCAGAGAGCAAGTTGAATGGCTGAGGATCTGGACAACTTGGGGTATTTTTCATTTTAAAATGAAGAGTGCAGTGAACTCACTTCACTTTAGCCTAACAATCCTTCAACCATGAGGTCGAAGGAGCTCTGGCCCTGGCAGCTAGGGAATAACGCGCTCTGCTCCTGCTGCAGTGAAGCTCCGAGCTCGGAGCTGCCCCGGCTGCGTTCTGGGTCCTCAGCTGCAGCCCGATGCAGCCCGCGCTTCCCTTGCCTCACTGGGCATCTCCCGCAACAACCGCAAACACCCGCACTCCCGATCCAAGCTGCTGCTGCTCAGATCTTCTCCCGAAAGCCAGAATCTTCCTCTGGTCCATTATAGGGACGCAATATTTCACAACAGTAAAACCTGTCTTTAAATCCAGAAGCCCAGAAGAAAACCTGCTGCCTAGCCCAGGTCTTTAATTAAAGATTGAGGAAAGCTAATGAAAACCAGAGAAGCTGTTAATGTGCTTCTTCCAACTGACATTGTTCTGGGTGCAAAATTCAATGCATTTTTTAGAACTGGAAACCCAGCTCAGGCCAGTTCAGGCTTTTCACAACATGCAATCTTCCGGGCTGATCTGCAAGCTGATTTCACTGGAGCTCCTGGCTCTTTCTTGACAGCTGTAGTTAAACTGATGAGCACATGAGGCTTACACCTGGGGAATTATGGATTAGTCTTGTTTGTAAGGAAGCAAATATAAATTAGTGTGTTTATGCTACTTTTAAAATGCTTTTAATGAGGAATCATTTGCTATTCAAAATTCCAATCTATAATAATGCCTTAACCTTGCTGAGCTCGTTATCATGTGCCTTGTTTAACATCATTCTTCCATGGGAGACGAACACGAGGCACTTGTTTGAAGTTCTGCTGTGCATGCTGATCTATGAACCTTTAACACGACGGGGCAAGACACCCAGCTTGACTTTGTGTTGCCTTTCTGTTCTGTTGTGTATTTTAGATGGAACTCATCTGACTGCCAACAGGTCTCAGCAGCAGCCAAACTGTCTCCTCCAGTAGCAAGACCCGGCGTCATCATGGCAGCGGGAGTAGCAGCCTGGTTGCCCTTTGCCAGGGCGGCTGCCATAGGATGGATGCCAGTGGCCAACTGTCCTATGCCGCTGGCTCCAGCTGAGAAAAACAAGAGGCAGGACGAGCTGATCATTCTCAACGTGAGCGGCAGGCGGTTCCAGACGTGGCGGACTACACTGGAGAGATACCCCGACACGCTCCTGGGCAGCACCGAGAAGGAGTTCTTCTTCAATGAAGACACTAAGGAGTACTTCTTTGACAGGGACCCTGAGGTCTTTAGGTGCATCTTAAATTTTTATAGAACTGGCAAGCTACACTACCCGAGGTACGAGTGCATCTCTGCTTATGATGAAGAACTTGCTTTTTATGGGATCCTCCCTGAAATCATCGGGGACTGCTGCTACGAAGAGTACAAAGACAGAAAGCGGGAAAACGCCGAGCGGCTGATGGATGACAACGACTCGGAAAACAACCAGGAAGGGTCCATGCCATCTCTGAGCTTCCGGCAGACCATGTGGCGAGCCTTCGAGAACCCCCACACCAGCACCTTAGCCTTAGTCTTTTACTACGTCACCGGTTTCTTTATTGCTGTCTCTGTAATCACTAATGTTGTGGAAACTGTCCCTTGCGGCACCGTGCCTGGAAACAAGGAGCTTCCATGTGGGGAGAGATACGCTGTGGCTTTCTTTTGCTTAGACACAGCTTGCGTGATGATTTTCACTGTTGAGTATCTGTTGAGACTCTTTGCGGCCCCAAGTCGCTACCGATTCATCAGAAGCGTCATGAGCATCATTGACGTGGTGGCCATAATGCCGTACTACATCGGCTTGGTGATGACCAACAACGAGGACGTCAGCGGAGCCTTTGTGACACTAAGGGTTTTTAGGGTTTTCAGGATTTTCAAGTTTTCTCGCCATTCCCAAGGCTTAAGAATCTTGGGTTACACTTTGAAGAGCTGTGCCTCCGAGCTTGGCTTTCTCCTCTTTTCCCTCACTATGGCAATCATCATCTTTGCAACTGTGATGTTTTATGCAGAGAAAGGATCCTCAGCTAGCAAATTCACCAGTATTCCTGCTTCCTTTTGGTACACTATTGTAACCATGACAACACTGGGGTGAGTATTACTTTTTCTTTTACTGAGCAGCAGGCAAACCTATCCTAGGCGCTTGAGTCCGGTTACTTTTTGAGGCAATGCATGTTTCTGGGTGCATGGTCCAAAAGGGACTGGAATTGTTGTGGGCTTGATCCTTCTTTGCCTGACAACATCTGGAAATTATGCCCGTGCAAAGTTGTATAAAACACCAAATGCACTTACACCCACTTGACAAATGCTTGGCATAAAGGCAACGGGATGCAGGAGGGCACAGAAGGCTGTGGAGCAGCAGGTCCTGTTCTGCACTCTGTCGTAGGGGTGCAAAATGACACGGGGGCAGAGCAGTTGGCAACCACAGCTCGTGCTTTTTCAGACATTCACTCAAGCCATAGGTTTTACAAAATGTGATTGATGTGTATTTTGCCTCTTTTTGCAATGTTGGTCATTGTTTGCTTGACTGCTTGACATGCCCAGAACTACAGGTTTGCTGAATTCAAACGGGTGCTGTGGGCAGCTGTACTGAAACTATCCGGTGATCTCCAGGATGCAAAGTGTTCTTGTTTAATTGAGCAGGGTGTAGGGCTCTTGTCTGTGTTTCTTTGTGAGTTTATGAAATACTAAGAACCTACTGCGCCAGCTGCAGTAGAATTTCATACACTTGTGTGGACAGGTACGAAGGTAACGTACGTATAATCAAAGCAAAGGAAATGTAGTCTGGAGGAAGCACCTTTTCTTTCCTTCTCTTATATTTAATTTCTGCCTTAGAGATGTTTCCATTGAGATTAAAGATTTGAATTTCTGTAGCTCTGAACTAAAACCTAAGAGAATGAGCAAACCCTCATCCCGGGCTTGGCAGGCTGCATAAAGGCAAGTCCGCTCTATATGGTGCTGCTTCAGGCCCTTGCAAAGTTACAACCTAATGCCGAATTCCCTCGGAATAATATGCTACATTTATAGTTACTTCAAAACAGTTTTCCCACTGGAGAGTTCACAGTTTAATATTCAGATTTAGACAGTTCTCGCTCTTATAGGATGGTGACCACTTTTGCTCTAAGCTGCTTTGGATTTTAGACACTTCTCTGTGCCTGTTATGCATGAAGAGGTCCACAGAAGTGCTTTTAAATTACTGAAATCGTAATTCAGCTGTCGGAGAGGCACAGAATGCAGAACGTTTGCCACAGTAAGACTTTTTCCCCTGTTGCGGTATCTGAACAAAGCTCGCAGTTCGACTCGTGTCTAAGCGGCAAAGCCGGGCTCTCGGCCCCGGAGAGCGGCCAGCGCTCGCCCCGAAACGTCCGCGCGGGCCCCGGCAGTCCCCGCCGGAAAACGGGAGCGGGGTGCGATGTCCGGCGGGACGCGACGTCCTGCGGATGTCACGGAGCCTGTGCCCCGTCCTCTCCGCGCGGGGAGATGCCCCGCACTGCAGTCGTAGCCCGTGGCTTCCCTCAGCAAGGATCACTCCTCTCCTCCCGCCCGTGCTCACGCGCACATCCACCCATACATCGCTATACGTCGGTGCGAGGGAAGCGCTGCTTGGTGCTCCTTGCGAAAAAAATCTACTTTGAAAAACATACGCGGCACGTGCTGGAGTGCGATTAATTCTCTGCTCCCACCCCTGGCTTGGGCTTTTCCTCTTTCTTTTCGTTTTTGAATACATGGAGAGACAAAACAGAGTGCTGTTGAGCACTTTGAAGTGCCCTCAATCTGTTGTAATCACAGAAATTACAGATGAATGAGTGTTTTAAATGGGTTGACAAGAATTTAAAAAATTAGACACTTTAACATGGCTTTGTAAGACTTCACTGGAAAGGGACCTGTAAAGTGCTATCAAAGCTTAAACATCTAATATTACTGCTCTGGCACTTTTTGTTGGAGGGTTTTAATTAAAATAGGTGTCTTTAGCAAATAGTCTATTAGCTAAGATTGCTGTCAGATCACAGAGTTATAAGAAACTCCGAAACCTCGATAATACCAGACACTGTAGAGAGATATATATGTTCTCCGACATCTGGCTACCTACGGCCTCATCCATCAGGTGTTAGGCGCTCTCTTGCACAAGCAGCAAAACTCAAACCTTCTCCGCTGGCTTCGGAAAACCTCATCTAGAAGGAGGAGCCGTCGCTCCGAGCTCGGGAACCCAGTTCCCATCAGACAAGTTCCACATCCCCAGCCCCCTTCTCCCTACGGATTCTTTCCATTTTGGCCAATTCGCCTTTTCTTGAGAAACTTCAGGGACATCTCTCCTCAGAAGTCATTCAAATGTGCTTGGAAGGATCTTGTTACTAATGACAGTGCTGGCAATTCCTGTCTCACAGATGCTGCCAAAAATGCCGCCAAAATCCCTAACGCGCTTCCTAGTACATCAGCCTTTGCCTTTGTAGCTGTTGCCAGTTAGCTGCTCGCATTTCAGCAGTGCTCAGAGCTTTTATAAATATCTTAAATGTTATCCCCTTATTTGTCTTTAAAAATTTAGGAAGAATTTAGAACAGAGACGATGAAGTGCGCTGGGGTTTAACTCGAATGTATACTTTTTTTTTTTTCTTCTGATCACTGAAACATTTAAGTTCGGATAACTGCATGTTTTCCTGATACTGGCATTTTATAGTTTGTAGCAGACTGGTTTGCAAAAGTGATTTGGAGTATGTAGAATAACTTTTCCCATGATATTAATTCATTTAAGAGCTAGCCCAGAAAGCAGAAGTTTCTAAGTTTACTGACAACCACAAAACACATCTAGCCTTAGGAAACACCATCAGATGTTCCAGCTGACCAGCATTAATAATAAAAAAATCTAAGCCAGACATTTGCTGGTGTAAATTAAATTGATTCAGCTGAAGTGGAGAAGCGGCCGTGGTTGCAGCAGCCGCCTCTGCCCTTGCACCGGGGTGCAGAAATGATGCAGAAGGTGGCCAAGAGGGTTTCCCTTTGAGCAAAGGGCAAAGATGCAAGAACACAAATGAAAATCCTTCGTATCTTATACAGAGTGTTGTCTCCCTGGCCCTGAATTTCACCATCAGGTTTTTCTCCCGTCATCCCAAAGATCAGCATCACATTCCCAAGGGCGCATGAGCGCGGCCTTGCCGCTGGCATCAGGAAGGAGGGCTGGACCTCAACCCCGCTGCAGAGCGCTCCTGCTGCTCCCCAAGTCCGATTTTCCACATCCGTAAAGACCCAGGTGAATTTCCAGACTGACCCATAGAGAAAAGCAATAAAAAAACCATTTCCTGCCGCAGATGAAGCACTGCATAAAATAGAGGAATTGCTGCTTTTGGGGGTCACTATGCAGCAAACCAGGCACACGAGCCTTGGGAAAGTGCGGATGACTTGCGAGCTCCTTAGGCAGCTGCCAGCACAAGGAGAAAGGTACAGCAAGGAAATAAAGCAGAGGAATTAAATTAGACTGACCCTGCATCTCAGATCCCTTTGCTGTGCGCATCAGCCTTGGTTTCGCAGAGGCTGGTTTTAATTTAGCGTGATTTGAATTTTGCTCAGGAGGTTTTATAATGAACGCATTATTCTTGGGTGCATCTTAAATCAATCTGAATTACAGAAACAACTATTCAAAATTAATTCAAAATCAGCTCACCAATTCATGCAGAAACCTTTTTTCTCCAGAGGCTACCCATGCTCTCTCCTGCCCTTCGGTAAAACACCAATAAATAAGGAGCAGTTCTGCCACCACCGCTGCCTTCTCCCGCAGGAGATGCCGACCTCCCTGCCCGGCACCAGCCCCACAGGGGTGCCGGAAGAGCGGGAGCACCGGGATCCTCCAGGATGCTCCCGGCACTAGCACGTGTCCTGAAGCAGGTCCGTCCTGCTCGTAGGCTGCGACCTGCATCCCAATTTTGGGTGTGAAAACCAAGCGCTGCGTCCGCCTGCACCATCACCGGGGAGAGGAAGGATCCCGATCCCGAGGGTGGCTGGGCCAGACAGCCTCAAGATCTTAAAAATTTTCCATTTTTTATTACCAAAAGGTTTGGAGAGCAGGATTCTTTTTCCTCTTTCGATTTATCTTCATTCAAGCCAATACCCTGTGGCTCTGCAGGACGCGAGCGAGCGAGAGGGAGCTGACACTCGATCAACCATTTCTGACAGAAACATCATTATTTGTTATGTTTATTTCTGGGGCTTTCTTTTTTATTGGTATTCAATCATAGGGAAGAAATAGGATAAAATTTAAGTAGTGAAATAGCGTGTGAAATAGTTACTGCCAAGCAGTTGACAGCTGGTCTAGCACAGAGTTCCCGAATGCTGACCACGTTTCTTGCAAGCGCTGCCAGCTCCCCTGCGAGCAGAGATTTCCCTTGCAGTTATTTCACCAAGGGAAAGTCCTGAAACCACTCGAGCCCGTAGAGCCTCCTGTGTGCTGGGACCTCAGTAAGTGCCGTCAAACTGAGGCAGAAAAATTGCTGTAATAGAAATGCTACTTTGCATACTGAACATCAGCGATGGAAAGATGGATGAGATGAGGGACGTCTCCTTTGTAACGCCAGACTCCGAAATCTCCTCCACAGTCAACAGTTCTTATATCCAGAGGCCAAAGAATAGAATTTAATATACCTGAAGTCCAACCAAACAATGAATTGATGGAGCTCTACAAAGAAGCCAATTTCTTGAGTTCTCATTCTCTTGGCTCCAGCTTCATTTTATATGAAACGTGTATCAATTTTCTTCCTCTAATGGATTTACAGATCTTGTGTGCAAAGCGTCTTTGTATCAGAAGCTACAGACGGAGCCTTTCCCTTCCCTATCGTGATGTAAATCTGAGGCAGGCTTCTCATATCTGAGCTATTTCTACTCACCAGAACACCAGAAGTACTAAAAAATCCTGATTCGTTCCCCAAACAAATGGAATTCACAAGTGGAATTTTTCTCCATCTTAAAGAAAAATATTTATCTGTCTTTAGGCTTTCTGCAGGTTGGGATATTTGCAATGACTGCACATATGTGCAAACACAACATTTCGAACGGGCAAGACAAAATAACTTTCAACTAAATTTATTGTGTGAGGAATAAGTTATTTTGAATAAGGCCAAATAAAGGTACTGACTAAAAATATAACGTGACTCGTAAACTTACCAGCGGGAACTTCAGCAAAGCTGCATCTATAGCAACTGATTTAAGAAATTTTGTTATGCTTCTTTCTCTTTTTTTTCTACTTGCTTCCTAGCCTGCATCAGAGCAAGTGCCTGAGAAATGTAGATTAAAGATAACATTGTATTTCCACTGGAGATGAAGGGAAGAGATTGGCTTGCTGACTGGACCTGTGCTATTTTTAGTCTCATAAAATGATAATTTCATAACAGCACTGACCCAGTAAAAAGTAATTAGTTTACAGAGATCAGTAGCAAATAAGGGACACAGTAGCCACTGTCAGTCCAAGGGCTGGGAAAGGGGAAGTGAAGTTAAAGGTCTTGCATCAAATTAGCCAAAACTAATTATGTCCCTCAGCTGATTACGGTTCATGCAGCTGAAATCAGTTTTCAGTGTAAATTGCACAGCCCAGCCGCAGGTTTTCCGATGAGTGCAAGGAATATTGGAGACCTGGAATATCTAACCTCGGCCGAGGTTAATCCTCTGCTGCAGCAGCTCCAGCCACCGAAGCCTTTCGAGAGACATCTGCAAATCACAGGATCAGTCAGGTGCTTTCTCGGCATGGACTTAGTGTTTGACCCTCAAAATATGAAATGAAAGTCCCGCTCTACCTTCATATTAGGAAAGAAATACCAAAAAAATACTGCTATTTTCTAATGGCTTCTGTCTGCTCCGGGCAGCTGAAACCAGAGGGAGCAAAAGGAGCTTATTCCTAAGCAATAAAGTGTCTCTGAACGGAGGTAGCGAAGCTGCCTGCTAAAAAAGGACAGAAAAACTGAAAAGCTGCGAGACACCCAAAGCAGGAGCTCCGGGCTTAGCCTGGCGGGGCTCCCCGGCTGCTGCCCCTTACGGCCGCTGCACCCACGGGCGCCGGTGTGACGGGACACCGGGCAGGGGACGCGCGCCGCTCGTCCCCGCAGGACACGCGGGGCCCAGGGCTGCCCGCTGAGCTCTTCGCTGCTGCGTTGGGCCCCGTTCGAGGGCTGTAATTCACCCCGTAAGGTTATGAGCAAGTGTGGAAGAGTTGTTTTAAAATCAATACCCAGCAGAACGCTATTGTTCCAACATTAACAACCTGCTGGGAAATTGCTAGGAGGCAGGTGGCAAGTCAAATCACTGCCTGCCAGGGAAGGAAACAATTCATTGCTTCTCAAAAAGGTGCAAATCCCTGCTGCTTGGATTTCTGGTTTGCAGCCTCAGAGAGGACGCTGGAGCATCCGTCTTGCCCCTTCTCTTGCCCGCTCCGCTCTCCTTCCCTCGTTCCCTCCTAGCACCGTCGCGCCCGGCACGTGGATCCTCTCTCACCTACAAAGCATCTGCCCAAGAACAACAGGGAAAAGGGCCGTCGCTCCAGGCTCCTCTCCGCAAGGCTGCCGCGGAGGCCGGCGCCTAGGGAAGCCTCCTGCTTTCATCTGGGCCTGCCATCTGTGGCAAAATTGAAACACAGACCAGCATTGGCTTTTTGCCTTCAGGACTTGGGGAAACTTGGCTGATGGATGTCCCAGAGAGCCCTCGAGAAGGACGGCGGTTGCAGCCAGGGCCCCGCACGGAGGCCTCGCTGCGGCGGCGCTGCAAAGTCACCGACCAACACGGTCGGACCGCTCAAGGTTGCACAAGGTTGCTCCGTTGCACTTGGGGGCAGCGAGGCAGCCGGTGGCCCCTGGGCTTGCTGCACGCTCGGCTCGCGCTGCCCCCGTCGCTCTCCCGCTGTTCCGGCGGAGCAGAGCTCAGCATCGCCCTCAGCGCTTCGAAGCACCCTTGCTTTTTTATTATCCGTGGTTACTTTTCACGTGCTTATTGCTGTGCTCGTCTGCACGTGCGCTTCTCCTTCGCCATTCACAAGACACGAGTTGCTGCTGCTGCTTCTCGTCTTGCCTGTAGATACAGGCTTGCACATCAGATGTGAAAACAGCACAGGATAAAATCTTCAGCCACTCGCAGCCTTTAGCATTCAAATTCACAGCCTTGAGATAACAAGATTTCACCCCGCGACCAGACAGTCCCTTTATTTCTGCTCTGTGCTTAGGAAAAACACTTCTGACTATTATTTTATTCTGTCTATTTTCTCACCCGGTTGCCACAATCCCCATTTGCACCTTTGTATGCTCCGTACGTAACTCTTGTTTAATTAGGAGACAACAAATCATCAACAGCACTCATTTTTTTCTGCATTTGTATGGTCTCTAGGAAGGGAATCTCCTTAAATGTGATTTATAGTCACTATGATAAATACAAAAATAACACATTATTTTTCAATTGAAAAGGAAAAAGCAAGCCAGCTATTCTTGTAAGTTAATGCTTGGCAGAAGCAGCTGCCTTCAAAAGGGGACTGAAACGAGCGAGAGCTGCAGAGTCTCCTGGCGTGCACATACATTAGTACCTTAGCTTGGATCGGGAATGCGCTTTGAAAGCAAAACCCTCCATCACGCTGTCCTGAGAGCTGCCTGGCTCACGTCGAGAGGGGTTGCAGGGCATGCAAAGCGGATTCATCCGAAAGAGGCACCCCAGGAACGCGCCTGACGTGCTCCGCTGCGGGAGGTGCTCAGCTCTGAGCCCTCCCTGGGCCACGCGCACACTTACTGCTTCCCTGCATTAGACTGCAGAACTCAGCCTCGCTTTGTCGTCTTGCTTGGAGTGCCTTCTGAGGTTTTGACGGTTTCTTGGCCTTTTGTCATCAATATTAAACTGAGAAAAGCTCCCCTTGCTTCTCTCTTCCCCTTGCTTCTCTCTTCCTCTTCAGAGAGGAGATAGGAGTAGGTTGTTGTCAGTTTAAGAGACTCTGACACCTCTGTTATTCCACAGTATGAGAGCCTTTTTCTAGTATTCAGCGTATGACATGAGTAGAAACAGGACTAAAATTTACCACTTTGAACACGAATCAATGAAGCATCCTTGCCAACACACATCCTTCACTGTCACACATTTGGTGCTTGTGCTGGTTCAGAGCGATTCCAGACCCCGTCTCCCATCCAGCTCCGCACGGCGAGATGCCCTTTTGGCCAAGCGTGCTCTCACCTCTCCAGAAACACCCGAGGCAGGAAATCCCTTGCTGCTGCTGCCGATCCGTGTGCTCCAGAACCTCCTGCAACCCTCCACGGTGCGCAGATGGGCAAGCACGGGCAGCTCGCAGGAGGCAACCACAACGTCTACTCGGTATCTCTCGTTTTCCTGCCTACTTACATCTGCCTAGCCGTCTGTTCGCCAATCCGGGGAGCATCCATCACGAAACACGACGGGTTCCACCGAATCAGGCGCTCGGCTGCGGTTCACGGAACGCGCTGGCGCGATACGCCAGCCTTGGCACGCCGCACGCGAAAAAACTTCCGCCCTTTTAGACATTTTCTGCTCTAGAGGAATAGCAGACCAGATTAAATAATGAAACACTCATTGAGCAAGACGGCTGTTGAATGAAAACAGGCAAATCAGCTCAAATTAGGTAAAAATCACCTTTCTTGCAAAAGGTCAAAACAAGCAGTAAGCTGGGCTGAAGGGATACAAGATTTTGGGCTGCAGAGGGCTGAGCAGGATGAATTCCACCAGTAATGAGCTTAGTGAATAAGCTCATTACTTAATGAGCTCTATTGAATAAGCCTGATTTCCAGTCTAGGGAAAGCCTCCTGAATAGATAAAACATAGGTAAACAGCTCCATAGGTTTACACCCCCAAAAACCATAGCTGCAGCTCAAGAGCGAAGCCACTGTCACTGTTGGTGGCACTTGACAAGACAGCAGAACTTCCCTGCCTACTTCTGACCGAGCAAAGCATAAGCATAGAGCAACCACAAATGCATGGAGAGCAAAAGCGATGCATAGGAGAAGCTGTTTTCCAGTTTAGACCTTTCTTTTCCTGTTCTTCCCCAAATTCAGAGGGAAATGAGGACGCACACCAAAAAAAGTTGTTGAAATAAACATGTGCTAATAACTTGCCTTTGGCATTGCCTTAGAACCGCTCCATAGTCAAGACCACGCTGGAGCAGGCAACCCCCAGAAGTCGCTCCCAACCAAACTATTCAAAGAATGAGCACACCTATATATACGTGCACATCCCACAGAGCAGATAAATGTCCATGTCAGGACAGATTCACATGAACACAGGGAGCAGCCTGGCACCAAATGTACTGCGAACCGAAAACCAATCTCAGATATTCTGCAAACAGCAGAGAGCTCCAGTCCTCACGATTAAATGCAGCATTGTTAAGGCATTTAGGAAACCGTTGCAAAGAATTTGTGTGAGGCCGCTAATAACTGCTTCGCTTGCTCTTTACTTACTCTTGGGTTGCCCTAAGCCTCCGAAGCCCCAACCTTGCTGGGGTTGCAAAGAAAGCATTAGCCTCTTGCTCTAGAGGTTATCAGAACTTTTAATGGAGAGTAAACCATGAACCGTATCGGAGAAGCGGGATGCCTTGTGTCCTGCATTTCTGGAAAATGTCTCCTCCTCGCAGGTTGTCATTGTGGTTTAGCGTAATGGGCTTCTGAGAACCAGGCAGAAATGTCAAGGGAAAGGAGACGGGTTTTTGAGACGGCAGCTACCATTTCGCTCATCCTCTCTGGGGACAGACATAAATGAACTGATGGGACCGTCTCGGCTCTGGGCAGGCTCTGCCGCTGCTTCGCGCCAGAAGCTGCGCGGGAACAAAGGAAAATTGTGGCAACTTTGTTCCTCCCCAGTAACTTTCAGCAGCTGTTTTGGGAGGATTTGGTGACTACTTGTCAAGCGGTTTTATGAATCTCTGTGCAGAAACCCTGACACTCCGAATCCGCAGCTTTCCAGGAGTTAATCGGGTAAACACGCTTAGTCAAACATCCCTCTCAGCCCCAATTTGGCCACGTTCCAGTGGTAATTCTACTGCCGGGGAAGCACCGTCCCCCTCGCACAGAAAGGGCTGCAGAGCTGGGGTCTGGAGAGAGAAGAGCACTTGGCAGGGGCCAAGCAGCACGGGGACAGCAAGGAGCTCAGGTCTTTGCTCTAAACGGGCACTGCAATCCAAGCGAAATGTCAAAGGACCTGATCTCCCTTCACAGGCAACAGGGCAGATGCCTGAAAAAAACTCACGCAGAATGTCAGATGACGGAATGAAAGATGTTCTACAGCGCTGCAGTTTCCTGCTTTGGAGGGAAATACCAAAAACGATTTAGCCAAACGCAAACAGAAGTTGTTGCCTTCCCCAAAGCTGATTTATTATGCAATAATTAATAGAATACGATAACTAATGACTCTGCAATGTCATCATGCCAAGAAACGTATGCATGTGTGCAAAGAAATGCATGTGAAGCTGCGCAGGCTTTGCCAAAAGGTTGTTGTGCTCTCCAGACTGCAGATGGGCCCTTTCTGCTTGCGTTGGTGGGTTAATGAAGCAGCTGCAGCTCCTCCACATCTGCCTCACCTAAGGCATCCCCCAAAGAACTTCTGTGCCTGTTTTGGCCCTTCCTCATATTATAGTTTATTGGAAGCTTATCTGTTTTAAAAGATTATAGCCAGACAGTGCACCAGAAACCAGCCCATCTGTGTGCAATGCTTCATGCTTGGAATAAATGGACCTCAGTGCTTCAGACCACTGGGCATTTGTGAGCTTTTTACCTAGAAGCTTATTATAGTGAAATATATGTACTTTACAACAAGTACTGCCACACAGTATGTAAAACGTTAGATAGCAGTAAAATCAGTCCATTTAAATTACAGTGTAATGTAAGGTTTGGAGCTTTTACTATATAATCCATTGCAAAGTGTTCTTGGATATGCTGCTTCATGCTAAAATTGGATTTTTGTGCTAAACCTTGCCTACAAAATATAGCCCAAATATTTAGCATAACAAAACATAATCACAGTGGTCAGTCTGCCTTCTAAGATGCAATGCATCCTGTAGAACCACATAATATCTTTTCTCTCACTCATCTTTTAAATGCAATTTTCTGTTCCAGTTTGTTGAAGACCAGGTTAAATCAATAAAATAAAAATAGCTTTGTAATATTATATTTTGTGGCAAAAGACTAATGCCTCTTCTAGTCAGTAGCTGTAGAAGTGATAAACCCAAATCAGATTTCATATAATCATGCAGATCTTTGTCTTTATCCATACTGTCGCTTGCCCACAGAATAAGGCTCCATATGGAGCTATAGGAAGTCCCTGATGCAAGACCTAAAATTTCAGAACTTTTAAGATTTCTTAGGTGACCTTGCCCTGAAAAAAGAAAAAAAAAAGTTCATTAAGGGTGACCATAGCTTCAGCTACAGCAGCTTAAGCATCAAAGTATCTCCATAGCCTTCCCTGATGTTTTACCCTTTTGACAGATTCAGTAAAACAAATGCCAAATTTACTATTGCAGTCAACTAAGAAAACTTACAGAAAAATGATGCACCATAACAGTATCTCCATACTGATAAACTCCATCCGAACTTGGTCCTTGAGCATCCCTCTGACCCAACACAATTTACCTGTTTATCTTGGGAGCTACAGAAGAAGGAGAAGCTGCTGGGAATTTCTTTTACTGTTTTTCATAAAGCAAATAGATGAAACAAATCTTTTATGTTTCCCCATGAAAGCTACAAGCACTCATCTATGGAAACGAAAAAAATATCTCCTAAATTTGTCCCCTCAGAGATGTGAAGTCTATATATCAAGGGAGACTGCATAAAGTCAACATGATTTTCCTTTCATTTCCCATGGTAACTCAGAGCTTAAGCTCAGAAGAGGCAGTTCTATACATATTATATACAGATTGGTTTCATCATCAACACCTTCACTCCTCTTCCCCTCAGTCTCCTGTAAAACGTCTGGATTTGGCTTGGGAAGAGAAGTCCTGAATCAGGAATGTGGGCTTAATTCCATCTTGTGTCAGGACTGCACTTAACCGTGTCCTTAAACACTGCTCTTAGGGAGATCCGCTTGTGAATCACGGCCAGCATGTGAGCAAGGAATCACAAGAAATGGCATATTGGGAATTTTCACTTCTTTTTTTCTCCAACCCATGAAATAGGAGTCATCTTGGGCTAATTAATTATTCTAAATTCACATAAGCACAGGAAGATGTTTCCCGTACAGAGAACAGATTTTAAAAATGCACTAAGATGTAGAGAAGACCGAACAACATTTGTGCAGCTCTGCTCAGGGCACCTGCAAGCCCAGGAGAAAACACAAGCACCGAGTGCCTGAACGAGGCTGGTGCAGCTTAGGAGCTGACAACGCGTCTGGGCTCTGCTGCTCCTTGAGAGTCGCACTTAATAATAACAAATGCGACAAATTATCTACTTAGTCGGTGGACAGAGTCCAGCCTTGGAATTTAAAACCCATCACTCTGCCTAATCGCTACTCACTGCGCACGTTTCCCTTGCACAGATCTGTCACTTGTAGCAAAACAGTGCGAGACGACTGTCAACTTTAAGCCCTTTCATGCAAGATTCATAACGATACAGGCGGAGACTGCAGCATAAACACTTACAGAGCACAGAAATAACAGGTAAACTCCTGGCTTTTTCTATAAGAACATGTTGGAGAAAAGGAATAGAGCAGAAGGCACTGGGCTCCAAGGACACCCACAACCTGCCCCATGAACGTGGGTGGGCATTTGCAGTTCCAATGTGGGCGCATCCAGCCGGGAGAGAGCAGAGGAAGTGGCTACGGATGAGATTCCTGAAGCTGATGTGCAAGATGCGCAAATCAGCCCATCACTGTGTGTGATATAACATGGCCATAAAAGAAGAAATTGGAGACCTGAATCATTAGGCAGTCATCTCCACCAGTACAAAATGATCTTAAAACGTCACCACTCGGATAGGTGGAATACATTATCCCTCCTGCAAAAGCAGCGCTACAGGGGAGGAAGCAAGGACGGCTGCGCGCGGGCGGCGCGAGGAGGTGGAGCAGGCGCATGGGTCGCATGGGGCCCGTCTAGCAAAGCCCATCACTTCCAACCTGCTTTGCCTTCCTCAGGCTCCAGCCTTTATATCATTTAAAAAGAACTGAGCAGTTAGGCAGAGCTTGTCCAGGGGGCACCTGCAGTCAGAGGCACCAGGGGATTTTCACAGAGGCTGCCCTTGATTTATTCAGTAAACGCGGGCGCACGAGGGTGGCGCTAGCAGGGTGAGCAAAGACACCTTGGGGCGCCAGCAGCTGCTCTCCGGGACGGGGACGTGAGGTGGTTTCGGACTCGTGTCCTCCCAGCCACTGCTGCCACGTGCGAGGGGCGCATGAGATTTGCTTTGGCATCTCATTCGCTTCTCACTCCATCTTCTCGAGCGCTTTCTGCCTCCCCTCCAGCCCGTGGCTGGAAAGGCCAGCGGGTTCGGTTCGGGTGCCCCCACGCACGGGGCACCCGTGGGTCTCGTGGGGCGGCGCTGGGGCTGCCGCTGCTCCCGCGCCCGGCCCCGCACGGAGCCGCGGGGACGGCTCCCGCGGGGCCGCTGCGCTAGGGACCAGCTCAAGGCCTGAGCCCTGTTCACTCCTAATGACATTTCTGCAGCTTCACCAGAACACACCACAAGCTTAGTAAAGTTCACTGCCTTCCTAAACGAACCCTGACGTCTCCACCTTACATCCTACTCCGGCCTCCCGGCTCCAGAGTTATTCCCAAACAAGCCTCGGCTCCACAGCCTCCCCGCCGGACTCGCAGCCGGAGCAGCACCCAAGGGCTCTGCAGAGTTCCGGCTTTCAGCAGCGTCGAGAAGTTGCAGTTCAGATTTATCTCCATAGCAATGAATCTAGGAAATAATTTTGTCAGAAAGATTCATTTATGTGCCTCGCGCTTGTGTTTGCCTGACGTTTCTGCAGTCCCCATAAGCCAAGGGCAACAAAGGCGGTAGCCCCGGGGCTCGTGCAGGGCCCAGTGCCCTTGCTGGCGGTGCCGACGCGCTCGGGGCAGCAGCGCCGGCCTCAGCCCCCGTCCAGGCCGGTCCTGCTGGGCCCCGGAGCGACGTCGTCCTCGCCCTGTCCCCAGCCCGGGTGCCACCTGAGCCCTCGGCCCCCGGCGCCCGCGAACGTCTCCCGGCGGAGCCGCCGCATCCCTGGGGGGCCGCAGCGCCGTTTGTGCTAATTCCTGTTGACATTTCCTTTCACACGCTATTAAATGAGCCTCTTCAGAAGGATGAAATAGGGATTTGCTTTAGGAGGTAGAAAAATACTGTGTGCTTTGGGATAACACGAGCTCCCGATTTATTCCTCGGAGAAGAGCGAAGGTCTAGCTGCGAGGACCCAGCCAACCTCCAGTAGCGCCGCGTGCTCCGGTGCTTCTAGGATTGTTGTTACGGGCGTTTTGAAACCACACCTGGTATTTCTGGCTAAAGTAACTTCCCCTCTGTCCGTAAATAAGGTGGAGACGCTTTCCCGGAGCACGCGGGAGGGCGGCCGGGCTGCGAGGGCAACGGGGCCGTCTCCTTCCTTCCTTTTCAAACGGGGATTATGCCAAAGAAGAGTCTCAAGGATATTCCTCAGAGCAGTAACTCCTGCAGTGAATAATACCTAATCACCCATTTCTTCCCAGGTAATATACTGCCACCTTCTAAATTTGGCGATCTAATTAGCTCCTTCCCTACCACTCGGGATGATTAAACCTGTATTAAAACTTTCCGCACGGCCCAAGAGCAGCCACACCTGAGCGTGTGCCAAATTTAGCAGAGGACAATAGTTAATGGGTTATTTTTAATGGATGCTGCAATGGCTGCATAACTGCATAAGAGCCACTTCGGACCAACCCCTCAGCACCTGCTGAGATCACCCTGTCTAAAATCAGTATTTTCAGCGCGTTTCTGTCAGTCCTCAAGGCTCTTTCGGGGCGGACGGAGCCCGAGGCTGCGCGTGCAAGGGGCAGCAGGGCCCGGCCAGGCGGCTGCTTCGAGGCTCCGCGCAACGTGCAGAGAGCGATACCCGAGGCAATGCAGGCGGCCGTGTCGGAGGTGCTTTCTGCAGCGGCTACGAACGACGCTCGCGCTGTCGCCGAGCCCTGCGACGCCGTGAAACAGGGCTGCGCTTTTGCAGTTCTTGCCCGGGCTGCAGCGCTGCTTCGCTCGGCACGAGCTGGCAGCCTGCCCTCGGGTTTGCTTTGCAAAGACATCTCGAAAGGATAAGGGGAAAAAAAAGTCTCTTTTTTTCCTAAGTTTCACCTAAAAATTTAAGCCTGGTAATTAAAAGTCCCTCTACACTTCTGCACGCGTTTTCAAATGCAGTCATTAAAAATAAAATAACCCTTTAGCATGAGGCACATTATATAACTTCCTCCACAATTTAAAAATAACCTGCACAACTTTCTAGTAGTCGGCGCGCACCCCAGCAAGCAGCGCCGAGGCAGCTGCCTCGGCTGCTTCCCCCTCAGCCTCGCGGCTCCACCGCCTGGCCCCTTCCAGGATCCTGGATCTGCGCTATCCGGGGCCAATGAATATTAAAGGCAGGGGAACAGGGAAAGCTCGTTAGAAGTCTCATGGGCACACGCACAAAACAGAGCTGGTTGTGTTTGTGCTGCACTCCAGAAATGCATTAATGCTGCTCCTCCACAAAGTCTCCAGTGTGTTGGTCTAGACAGCGCCGGAGCCGAACGCGGCGCTGCGCGGCCAGCGAGGAGCAAGCGTGAAAGCCCCTCTGTTCAGAGGGGTTCAGAGGAGACTGCTGCCTTTGGAAATGCCTAATGAAGTGGGGGAAAAAACCTAAGCAGACTTCCAACGGCCACTCGGTTCAGAGCTGGGGTCAGTAAGTCCTGGTACTGCCCTGCAGCTTGGACGCCGCTCAGCAGTTATCCCCATTTAGACCTTTTCCAAGGTTCCCAGATTCTCTCCTCTTTCTCCACACACCCATAAAAGAGCAGCTGTTTCTTGTAAACAAACTAGGAGGAAGAATAAACAAAACCCTGAGGTTTTGCCCACTTTTCTCCCTAGCTGCTGCTTCTCCGGAGAAGGTTGCGTTAGATGGGAGCCCGTCCCGCGTTCCTTCAGGATAGGCTCTTCCCAGGAAGGTCCCCAGTTCCTGAGAAAAGCTCAGAAGCAGCCAAGGAACTGGAAATCAGTGAGAACTGCAGAGTGGAAAGAAATGACCATGTGAGAAAGATAAATGCATTGGAAAATAGGAGGGTGAAGATAGATCTCAGCACAGGTACATAAATCATGCAGATGCGTGATGAATTCCCCGTGCCAGCTATGCGCGCCAGGCTGTTAAAGCAGTATTAAAATACGACCGAGGCACATGTGAGGAGTCCTGGACAAATGTGCCAGGTCCTTCTGCCCGTCTGCAGCGATTTACTCGAGCTGCACTCGCCTCCCTTTGCACCGAGTCAGGACGCAGCCCCTGCGAGGACCGTCCGGAGGCAGCACCGCGGGGGGACGCGGCGGCCGGGCTGCTGTGACACCGCGTGCTGTGTCATTGCACCACTATTTATAGACTGCCCGTGGTATCCAGGAAACCAGAACATGTTGACTATTTTTCTTCTATGAATAAAACATGGATATTTTCCTGGCTTGAGAAGCCAGGAGCTGCTTTAAATGCAGCATTTTTCTCTCTGATTGGGCTAAGCAGCTGAGCTCGTCACTGGTTCTTTAGAGACAGACATGGGATTTGAGATGAGTCTGGGAGAACGCATCGCAGCCACTAGGTCAACACGTCCTTCGCTGCGATGGAGCAGCAATGTTCTCTTGATAATATGGAAAAAAGATAAAACTTGAAGAAATGTGTTCTTTTCAGCAGATAACACCCCTTTCTCCAGCTTTCTGTATTCTCAACAGAAAGACATCCCTTCTTGGGGACCAAGCACATGGCACCCGTGCCGCGTGCACGCGTTTCCATCCGTTTCCAAACTCCTGGGCCTAGGCTGAGGAATTTTCTCTTATCTATAGTTGCAAGTGGAAGGGAGCGGTGGGAGGTGCCCGTGGGGCCGGATCCCGGCCCCAGCGTGTGGGGCAGCCAGGCCAGCAGAGCCACCACTGCAGAAGGAGCAAACATGTTTCCCTATCCCTGCAAATCATCAGGAATATTCCCATCCCTCCCTCCTGGCGGAGGAATTAGCACCAGGTTTCCTACAGTGGCATGAGGTGTGAAGTGACAAAAAGAAGGTCAGTTTGGTGGATACCTTTCTCCATATAGTTCTGAAGTAGGCCAAGTAATATAGGACTTGGCATCATTCTCAAAGTAATCATAACCAGAATTAAATTTAGATCTTAATAATGAAGGTGCTTGAAAAAGTCAAAACTCGAGGCCTCTTTCTGTGGGCCCTCTACTGCAAGAGCAGCCCTGCACCCATCTCAAAGGAGCAGGACACACAGATATTGCATATTCACCCAAAAAAGACTCTTGCGTTTTTTTGCTGCTGTTCTTGTCAGCCTCCCTGGCCCAGTCACCGGCTGCTCAAGCGTTTCACTTCCATGGCAATGTTCACTCTAGAAATTCAGCTCTTTTAAGGGCTTCTGTATTTAAGAGCTTCTCATTTAAGAGCTTCTAGCTTAGAACCAACTCCACAAGATGAATAAAAACCTTTAGTCTCTCCTTTTATAACTGAGGATACTGCAAGACGGAAGGATAAAGGGGTTGCCCAGGGTTGTAGCACAGGGATGGGACCGACTCAGGAGAAGAACTTGGCTTTTCCTGAGACCTAATTGGCACCGGTCATAGACTCACTCTTTTATGCCTTGAAAAGCCTTGGGTTTACTGCATAATTTCTATGGATCAGCAAACTGCTTGGTTTGAGTTGAATTCGAAAGCAAAATACCAAAACAGTGTGAGACGACTGTGGCCTCAGTGCCTGCAAACTATCCTGCACTCAAAACCTTGCAAGGAAAAAGCTTGACCTAATGAGATTAGCCAGTCTACAATTTTCAGCACTAACCAGAGTGAGGAGGAACAAAAAGGAAAGCAAATTACTGACTGATAAATAAAATAAAACTCATTTTCTGATTTATTCTGTAAACCAAAATGCTAGAAGAACCTCTAAGGCTATATTAAAGCTGAGAAAAATGTAACACCAAATCAATGCTAAAGGCCATCTTGGTATCCTTTTATCTAACCAAAATTGTAAACACCCTGCTACAGCCCCCAATCACAAAATCCATCTACATTTTGCATACTTAAAAAGAGGTCTAATGCATTTTGAAAGCCACAGACCTAACTGCATGCTTCTCCCATTTAATATAGCAGAGCTTAATCAGATTTGCAGGAGGCATAGAAGGCAAATTGAACCCTATAGTTGAACACGCAATTCCAGGTTCCCAGCGGAGAAGCAAATCTAGTGATGGGGAAAATGTAACACCCACGGGATCAAAGCAGGGTAACAAATGACTAGAAAATACAGGAAAAAGTCATGAAATTTATACCCAGTGCTCAACTTCCTGCAGTACTTCTGTGAACTCTTAGCAGGCAATTCATAAGAATGATTTGGGACGGGACAAATTAGAGGCAGATGTTCAGTTTAAACTAAACCTGTGTATAACAGAAGGAAGACGAGAGCTTTTCCATGAGTGCTCTAAGCAACAGCACAAACTCCAGAGATCGTCGGCTCGGGCTGCCAGGAGGAGGAAGCGAATGTCAGGTTTGGAGCCAGCAATGCCCAAAACGAACCACGGCCACAGCTCCCGCAGCATCACCGGGGAACCCGTGTTAGGAGTCCTGCCCGTGTCCCTCCAAACGGCACGGAGATGCGGTCTGGGGAGACGGCAGCACCGGCACGGGGGACACCCGTGCCATGGAAAAGGGAATACTCGCTTTGGAGGGGACTCGCATCCTACCTAGGTCCTTTCTCCCTCGCTGGGCCAGAGCACGCTCAGCTCCCTGATCCGAAAATCAGTTCCCAACTCTGCAAACAAACCTAGAAAAAGCTGGGTCTCCTGCTGCGAGCTGCCGTGCAAAGGAACCGGCTCGTGGACTTCGTGCCTTCCTTCTTGCTCCTCAACCTCTGTCCCCGTCTCGCAGCCCAGTGTCCCCTTGCTGTCCCCACCGCGGTCCCAACGCTGGTGGCAGAAACCCTTTGCCCTTACATGGCAGAACTATTCAGTACCTGAAAGAGATGGCTTGGGAAAACCTGGAAACTCGACTGAAAACAGGAAAGAGGATAAAGGAAGAGGAGACGGGAAAGCACCGGCGGTCTCGGCCCAGGCCAATGTGACTTGGTGTCTCTTTTTTCGCTCTAGTGAGAAGACAGACAAATTCTGTTTCCTTGTAAGATATGAAGCATCTCTGGCTGTACTGTCTGCTCATTCAAGCCTATTATTAGCAGTAATTCTCCTAATTCTGTTTTATGCAAAAGAAATGATGTGGAGGGACCTAGAGAGCCAGGACGGAGGCGAGTCCCAGGCTCCCTCCGAACGAGCGGATTCACTTGAGAGCCGACGCTGTTCCAGTAAATCAGAGCAATTTGCGCTCTGATGTCCTGCCTGGCTCTACAACAAGTGACAAATCAATCATTGTACAAACATCCTTTGATAATCAGTGTGGTTACATTAATTATGACAAATGCTTTTAGCAGCTGCAGTATGTGGAGGCAATGCATAATTTCATAGGAATCATATTACCCTACTTTTCCATTCATGTCCTGGAGTGCAAAGTCTCTCAAAAATTTTATTAGTTTAATAGCCGAATCCAGAGTTTACAATCTATTCTTTCAAATGTTTAATTGTAGAAAATGCAGAATCCATTTGTACTATTGTAATTAAATATTAAATAATATTCCTAGAAAAAGAACCATTACCTCTCTGCAAATGACAAATATGCAGCAGGACTGTATCAGTTTCCTGACCCAGGGGATTAATCGCAGCAGCAGTTGCACAGCAACCCTGCACGACAGATTAGGACCTCACCTAATAAGTAACACTACATCCAGTCAAAATTGCAAGGAAATCTAGCTCGGCAGTGTGCAATTACCAGTGTTTAAATCTGACTAGATTGCAGTATCTCCTCATTCTTAAAAAGTGCATCAATAATGAATGGTAGAGAGCAACAGATAAGTGATATTTATTTCTCAGTGGTCTTAAAATAAGAAAAAAAAAGGCGGGGGGGGGTCTGAAAAATTTCAAATCAAAGTAACAGGTTGAAAAACCCACTCAGTGGCTACATCTGGATACAGCGCTCGGTGCAGCATCTGTCTTATTTCTGCACTGAAACCTGTCACTGCGACAAGGATTTTAAGTTCAGTTTTCCGCTAGCAAGAACGTGGGTGCTCAGATGGTCAAAAAGTCGGAAATATTTGGCGGGCTGTGACGCAGAGAAGGAAGGGGAGCGTTGCAGGAACACAAGCGCCGAGGGGAGCGGAATGGCAGCGGGCGATGGAGGGTGCGACCGGAGCCTTGGTCGTTCCGTGCTCTGGGAAATCCGCAGGGAGGCACGGGACGGGACGGGACGGCATCCTGGCCTTCCCAAACGGAGCGGGGCTGTCAAGAGGCCGGTAGTAAATTCTGAGCCCAAACAACTTGCTCTCAAAGCTTCATGCTTGGAGACA
This sequence comes from Nothocercus julius, assembly GCA_013398735.1. NCBI lineage: Eukaryota > Metazoa > Chordata > Aves > Tinamiformes > Tinamidae > Nothocercus > Nothocercus julius. The sequence continues at coordinate 186,901 of VZSV01000340.1, forward strand.
TGCAGTGTATAGGTTAAGGGATCTATCTTATCGGAAGCATAGGGAGAAAGGCTTTGTAGAAGGATTTTAGGGAAAAAAATGCCTCTTCAGAATAACAGCCAGAAGGTTAAGCAGCATCCTGAGCATGAGCACGAGGGTCCCGACTGCCACCGTTTCCTCAGGACGTCACCGCAGCCCTTTCTAATCTTTTGTGCCCAACTTCTGTGCGCTCAGGTCCTCGCTGATCCGGGGCCCAGGTCCCATCCCCACCTTGCCCCTTTGTGCCTTCCAGGGATGCAGATCTGCACCTCCCACTGCTGCATCACTTCATACCAAAGAGGGGTTTAACCCTGTATCTTCACCAGTTTTCTTTAAGCCTCTAGACGTTAGGAGAGCTGAAAATAAACCCCCTTTCCTATTTGGTTTGGTTTCGGAGTCCGATCTAGAAATGGTTCGGGAGGAGCTTTTTTCTTCCTTTCTATCCTTTGTATCAGTCATTTTATCTGATATATGATCAGCTCAGATGAGTTTAAACTGATTCATCCCATTTTTAATGTTTAAATGTACTTTGCTGAAGCTCCATCATAATGTCACACACTTTTAAAATGAATAATTCATCCTGCCCACCTCTTCTGAAATGCCAAAAGGAGAGTGCGCCTCTCCAGATCAGCAGCCAGCACCTTTACCAAGAAGTACCCAAGGAAACAACTTTGGTGATGAAAGATCAACCCGAGTGCAGCCCCCAAGGCTCCTTGGGGGAGAGCCCAGCAAGGGCTCCGCTCCCTGGAGCTCCGGCTGCTCCCGGCGTTCGGCACCGAGGGCTCCGCGCTGTGGAAGGGATCGGGAAGGGTCTGGGAAGCGGTGACAGAAGCAGACAAGATTCTTCTAGCAGACGCCTGTGAAGGAGCCATGCGAGCAGCGGCACTGATTTCATTCCCGAGCCGTTGCCGTTTGCAGCTCCGTAGTCGGCGCCGCATTAGGTGCCCTCGCTAACGCCGAGCCCGGCGCGGCTCCGACGGCGGCTCCGCCGCGCGCGGTCCCTGTTTGCCAACAGGCCGAGGAGAGGGAGAGCCGCCCCGCGCCACGTTCAGGCCTGGGAACGTCCAGACGGGATAAATACCCGGGACGTGCTCCAAAGAGAGAGGGCTCGGGACTCGGATAGCTTGGAAAAGCACTAGTGCTTTCTACCAAGATCCGTGCCCTCTTTTAGCTCTCGTTATTTATTATGCGACTCAGTTTACACTCTTCTTCCGCCAGTCCAAGGCTGTTCGGGAAGCTAGGAGATATTCCTGGCTCCCAAACCCTCACAATTCCAGGGGGGACAACAGGAAAGTGGCAGGAACGCGTTGTGCCGAGGAAAGATCGGCATGCGCAGACCGGCTGCGGGGCTGCGCTGACCTCCGCGCCCAGCGCGGCCCTGCAGGTCAGCGCGGGTTTAAGGGCGCTTGCGGGAAAGCAGCTAAGCGGTTTGCTGGATCGGGACGGGGACGCTGAGAGGCTCCGTGGATTCAGCCCAGCGCTCCCCTGGAGTATTTAAGTCACTTTTGTTACGTTTTGCTATATTTCTGTCACTCCAAGGAGAATATTGAGCTTTGTCTCCTACCAGCCTTCTGCAAAAAGGAGACTAATAAAACTCTCTAATGAGTTTGCAGTGCAGAGAAGCTTTCCCACCATCCATACCGGAGCCTCTTTCACCTTGTATCCCCATGGAAAGTGACCTTTCCAACATCTCATGGCTATGCTCTGTTAACAGTGAATTTTACATTGCATTCACATCCCCAGTGACACGACTTAAATCTGAACTGAGACAAGGGTAAAAGGTCTGGCGAAAAATAAAAAAATAGATTTAGCCTTTTTTTAAATATATATATATAAAGGATGATTCCATTTAAGAATGAGAAAGTACTATTCAAGAAAGGATAAAAGATACCTGCTATGGAAGCACATAAATTTAAGAGAGGGACACACTGCTTCCATGACTCACAGAAGGATTTACTACCTCTATTGTCTTCTACCATGAAAGCTTAAAGCTTTCAATGGTCTGAAACTACATTGCTGCAGTACAAACACGTAGGAAAAGGATCCACTGATTAAAACACCAACTTAGGGCTTTGGCTGCGTGGGCTCAAGGTGCTCTTTGCTCCAGAGCCTATGTGACCACAGCACCGCTGTCCCTCGCTTCGTCATTAAAGACGGTGACTCACCCGTTGTTGCAGTTATATGGGTGAAGTCAGCTAAGAAAAGAGAAACATCCTGTTTGGTTCTTGATTCATATCGTTGACTAACATGCAGCTTAATTAACCAGCCATTCCTCCCTATGGGACATGCTGAGTGTCATCGCCATACAGTGTCACTATACCCTGTTCTTTGCATGGAAGACCATACCATAACGACACCGGAATGACTGAACTGACTCTCAGCAGTTGAACTGACTCTCAGCAGTGTAGCTAGAAATGCCAGTGATGTAATGGGCCACAGAGACTTAAATAGCCTCTCAGCTCTGCAGCTGATGACTTTGGCGCTAATACACATTAATGGGACTGCGCATGGAATAGAGCTAATTCTTGCTGAATCATTTATAGACCTTTCTCCTGCTTGTAAATTATCCTCCAACCAGCGGCTGCTCTTACCACAAGCATTAGCACACAACATTTCTCAACCAAAATATTGAACAGGCAAATCTAGCCTATGAATTGCTCTTCCCTGCAATATTCCTCTTGCTCCTGAAGTCGGTGGTTGGAGTTACGGGCCCGATCCCCTCGTCCAGGGGCTGTTCTGCCTTTGGGGCCTCTGAGCTTTCCTGCCCCGACTCTTCCGACAGCGACACACAAGCCCTTGCAAGGCTTCCCCTTTTCTCGGGTGCTCACAGAGCCGTAGCCTGGAAGCAGGTGAAAGAGCCTCAAAAGCACCTCAAAAGGTGTTGGAGAAACCCTCGGCTGCCAGGGCGGCACCAAGTGCGTTCCCTGCCTTTCCCTTCTCCTCCCGCTTGACGCATTCCCAACGTTGTGTGTCCGGGAGGAGGCTGCTCTGCTCCCTCTCCTGCCGGAGCCGGCAGCGCCAGGAAGGCAGCGTTTCCTTGGGCACCAGAGCCTGGCCGGGGGTGAAGGGATGTGACAAAAGCCTCGAGCAACCAAAGCAGGAGAGGGAAGGAGGCCGCCGTGTTTGACAACGAGATGAGTAACTGCCCCGAGCCCTCTGCTTCTCCCAGTCCTCGACTGGGTCACCGGGTGCCTGCTGACACCCAGGGCTGGGTGACTCCTGTCTTGGCAACAAGGAGATTTGCGTAGCTGTTTCTCGTTTGCTTTAAATTGTAATTTAGTAGTTGCACGTTGAAATGCGCAGCTCGGCTACCGCCTGCGCTGCTGGCACCCGGCCAGGGGCAGCGGTGGGGCCGCCCCGGGAGCCGCGCGGTACCGGCCACGTCCCGCGCTGGAGCGCGGGGCTCCACGAGCGCCCTGCCACGTCTCATCCCGTCTCCTCCCGTCTCTTCTCATCTCGTCTGCTGCCTTTGGCGGCCCTTTGCCTGCCCACGGGAGCTGCTGTCACATCGCGGGATGCAGACAGGCCCTGGTACTCACAGGCACTGGCAGGTTTTTGTAGGACACCCAGTGATCTCCGGTGAGATTTTCCCTGAGGATTAACCTGGTGTTGTCCCCCTGGCAGGGGGACAGGTTCAAGGGAGCCTGAAAGCTCCACACGCACCACCCACTAGTGTCTGCTCCTCTCCATTCGTGCATCCACATGAATCAGTCATACAAAAATTAATGGGAAATAGAGAACGAAGGTCATAAATAGCACCAGGAGGTTCAGTTGAAAACTCACTACAGTGTCCATAGAGACCAGATACAGGATTTAGAGACTAGGCTAATTTATTTAAATTTGTTTCCTTTTTGTGAGAATTAGGAACATCAGCACTTTATGCAATTGTTTTGATGGCCCCTCTTCATGGCTCATTTTCCTCTTCACAGAAATGTTAAAGTTTTGTCTTACTTGGACCTCCTCTTAGAAAACATACTCAGACTAGGTTATCGTGCTCCAAATAAAGTTCAGATATGCAGATTCCTAGATGTTGGGATAGATTTTTGTATTCTAGTTTTTCCACCAGTTCCTGGTGTAAAAGCAGTAGCTTCACCCTCCAAGGTACTGCCTCTAATCACCATGTTACTCTGATTCACTCTTATGCACTCGCTCCCTGTGTGGGCTCAGATTAATTTTTAGACTCTAATGACTGACACATTTTTAAAATACATTTCAGTTGCAGGCTTACAATAGATCCCAAGTGCAATGCTGCAAGCGCAGATGATTACAGCCCCAAACCCTTGTCCTTTGCAATGTGAAGGATAAGGTGTAGGCGGGAGCGTTCGCAGCCGAGCTCCTCGTGTCCTCCGCTGGAGGTGGGTGCAGGTGAGGAGAGCTGTTCCAGCACCTGCGTTAGCACCAACCCTCCTCCCCAGCCCGCACACCGTGCACGGCTCCTCCTGCCTGCCCTGTGCCGCCAACAGCTGGGAAATCAGCCCCACGTCCCTCCTCCTCCAGCTGCACAGGGACACAAAGGTGCTTTCCAAGAGCCCAGGATTGATAACGTTGTTCTGACTTCCCAAAATAAGCCAGGGCAGAGCAGGAGCGCTGCTTTGCGTGGCTCGGGAATACAGCTTCTCGAGCCATCGTGTTGCACCGCATGCAAAGTGATTAGTACATCAGCCTCTTAGTACTCCATGTCCTCTCCCTGGCATAGGGGTTACGCTCTCCCTAGCTGCCAACGAGAGACGGAAACACAGTGTGAGCTTGTTCTGAGCACGGCACCAGGAGCCTGGCGCTGTACAAATGTCCACCTGCAAAGAAGAACCAGCAGCAGCCGCCCTCCCCTGGCCTCATGCCAGATTTACTAATATTTTGTTGTCTCAGCTATGACACAACATAGGTGACCGCTACAAGGGTGTCGCAAGGAGTTCCTAACGGGAGGGGATTGAGAGAAGTAGATCCTGTAGCAGCTCTGGGGTGAATTCACCCAGAAAGGAGCCTTGGAGCTGTTTCATACCATTCTTCCCTTGCTCGCATCAATCCAGCGCGCTTGAGTCCGCACACCTGGAAAGGCACCGCCTTTTCCCCGGGAGCGACTTCCCAGGCCTCCTCAACCACAAGCACGGCACCTCACTCACGCATCCCTGAATCCTCCGCAGCTCCTGTGCTTTTTCCAGTTCTCCGCTCTGGTTCTCTCTGAGCCGCTGTGGAGTCACAGGCTTAGAATGTGACACTTAGTAAATGAGCTCTGCTAGAGATGCAGGAGAGGGGACATTTACCACGACACTGATGCCTTCAGCGTCTACACCACGCACAGCATCTCGAACCCCTTCCTAGCGATGCTGCTAAGGCGCCGCGAAGGCGGCTGCTGCATCTCCCCAGCCCTCTGACTTTCTCCCTTACATGAATCACACATTTCTAGCCGCACTCATCCGCTCTGCGGGGCAAATCACTGACAGTCTTCCGAGGCACAAGATGCTTGTTCATGCACATAAGCAGTGAGAGTAGCCTCTCTCTAAGAAGAGATAAGTAGTTTTATATTTGGTCTCTCCGGTACGTGAGAGATTACAGTGTCACTGGTCATGTTGGTAAACACCGACAAATGTGACAAAATGTGGAGTTAATCCTTGCTGCCTGCTGAAAGAGAATATTCTGTCCAATTTGGTACAGAGTACAGGAACACGCTCAGTGTAGTCATATTAAATATTTAGTGTTACTTACTGAATACATGAGGGGTCTGAACTTCCAGCTGATCGCTGTAAGATGCAGATACTGGGGAAGAATATGCACAAGTAGGCACACCAGCAACTCACATGGGAGATGAGAAACTGGAAGTTATTCTTTAGCTGAAAAGACAAATGGGCAATATTCAAGCATCAGATTAAAAAAAAAAAAAGAGGTTTCCTTTATTAAAAAAAGTAACATTAAATTCTTTACATTTAACATAAAATCTGCTGTAATTACCTAGCAGTTGGAAAGCAATTTGCAACAGGCTTTATTGTTCAGCATTTGTACCAAAATTTCAAGGAAATATCCACCAGGGAATAAAGTAAAATGAGATGTGCCACAGTAACTACAACATTTAAATGTTTGCACAATGGAAATTTCAGTGAGGCTTAAACGAGCTATAATGCAGCTCTACCTTGGTGTTGCTGTTCTTGTTTATTACTTAAGAAGCTACAGGCTTAGCTCTAGTTTCTGTTTCTCCTGTACAAACACACATCCACCAGGAACGCTATGAACTACTCACGAACCGCTACGGTTACATTATGAAAAGAAAAAGTCGTTGTCAAAAAGAAAAATCAAGTCTGTTGCACTCATAGGCCAGAGAAATTACACCAAATACCACCAGAACTTCATTCTTACATTCAGTTTCAGCTTGAAGCTGAGCAATATAAACAAATCCATCCTTTCTGATAATGAGGTTTTGATTGCAAGAATCCTTGAAAATAAGGAATATTAATACATTCCTTATATTTTTTCCCTTCCAGAACTCTACCCTGTGTTTTGCTACCCTACATTATCCTGTCCAATCAGGCAGGGCATGCTCAAGCCTCTGAGCAGGTTATTAGTCCTACAAAATGCATAGGATTAAAAGTGCATCTCTTTAAGCTCTACAGGCTGCATTTTACTCAGGGTGATTGCATGGATACAAATGAGAGCAGACGCTGATTCTAGATGTTTACAGCACTGTGCAATTTGATTTAATACACTGACTTCTGCTATAAAGTGAGCTCCATGAGGAGGGAATTAAGTCCCCTTTCTGATCAGCAGCAAAGCACACTTGAATGGGGAAATCAAAGACTTATTAGGTAAAATAATTCCCTCATTCAACTGAAAAAGGGAAAATTCAGCCAATGCTCATAGAAATGCGATGATCTGTGAGTGGAAAGAGGCAATGCAGATGTGAGGATAGGATGGATGTGACTGCATGCTCTATGGGCTGGTAGGAAAGCCAGGAATAATGGAGAGCCAGGAAAAATCAGACAGACATTCACAAAAATCCTAGACTTTATTCAATGAATAATTTAAAGCCTATTTCTGATCTGCACAGGAGGTCACTCGAGCTCCGAAGAGAGCAATGGGAGCCCCATCACTTCTCCCATTCCAAATTCAAATGGGCAAAGCAGTAGGAAATACAGAGCAGAGAGCAACCGCACGGCGGCTCCAGGGGAAAGGACTATTTGACCTTATTAGACTTCTACTCTTTCTAGTATTTTTGACTTGTTTGTAGCCTTGGGAGCTTGCAACCTAAAGGAGCATCACGGGGCAAGGCCTGACACTGCACAGAGGTACCCACGGAGCAAAGCCAAGGTTGCCAGCTCTCCTGTCCAGCCGCGTGGGCGGGCATCAGGATGAAGCCTTTTAGATTTACCAGCTGATAGCATCAAATTGCGGCAACCTAAACCTGAAACTCATTTCAGCAGGGCAATAGCGAGTGCTAAGAGGAAGAGTCGCTGCTCTCCAGCAAAGCCCTTGAGCCACAGGGCAGCCTCAAGTCCGTGACCGTAACCGGCTGCGCCGGCGCACGTGAGCACAGGGATGGGCACCTCCTGTCTCAGGTGCAAATCACTCACTTATTTACTCAAATAGTCCTTTTACCCCCCCAACCATTGTGGGAATCATGTTTCCTCCTTTGCTTTCCGACCCATCCTTGGCTGCCTGTCCTACAAACACCCTTGCCAATAAGGTCCATGGTCAGGAAGGACCTTGTGCTCCGTCGACCTTGCTCGGCATATTCACAGCGATGCCTTTGCCCATAAATAACCTTGCTGCAAAAGGTGAACACAAGCAACGTCATAAATGCAGGCACATGCAGGGAGAATTTTTGAGCTCTGGGCAAAAACACAGCCATGGTTTCTCGCACTCCTATTCAGCTGCAGTAATTTCATGTCCCTGGGAAGACGGAAAGGAAAAGAATCTTCAAGCATGAGATTATTACATTTTGCACATTACACCCTGATAGAAACTAAAAATAGCCTCTGATGGTTGCTAAGTGCATTTCAAATGGCTTTCCCTAGAGGTAAAAATGGGATTTTACTTGAAAAAGCAGAAGGGGGGACTTCCAACATGTGGGGAAAGAGCTGAACAAGAAATCGCCCGTTATCAGGATGGAAGAAGCAGGAGCTGCTGCCCCTCTTCTTCTCAAGGGGGACGCAGGGGTGGCTGTCCAAGGTTACACACCTACCTGGCAGCAGCATCTAAAGAACCCAAAAGCAAACGGCCGCGGGAACCCCAGCGCTCCGCAGTCCCCGCACACCGGACTGGTGCACGAATACCTGGAGCAGGCGTAGGCGCCTTCCCTTAGCTAGCAGATTTACCCCCCAGGAACATTTAACTTTGTAATCGCTTCCTTTTCAACCATTTCGCATGGATTAGATCAGGTGGAAGAGCCTGGGTAACACAGATGCGCGTGTTTTATTGGAGTTAAGCCTGTGCTAAGAGCAAAGCCTGTCCGCCTTTAGTCCAACACGTGCAGTTCTTCTAGGGTCTGAAGCACAGAAACGTAGAGACTGGCTGCCATCCTCATTAAAACCACAGTGATTATCGTTTTTGTAATAAAGAAAATGAACCAGTATAATAAAGATTTATAGTTATAATTGAAAAACATCTTATGTCAGAACAATTCTTGCGACACACTCCAGGTATTAAAAGAGCCATTTCCTGCAGCAGTAACTGCCTCAGGACGAGGCACCCTGTTTGCACACCTACGTGGCAGAAAATGGTCTCCAGATAATTAGAATTACGGTCATGAAAATAGCATGAGCAAACTAGTTAAAATGTTTAGAGGCTATTAAAGCTTATACAAAAATAGCTGCAAGTAGATAGAGAGATCAGCTTGGATAGGAGAGTAACCACAAGCTCCAGCATCCTAGGCATAACTTGCAAACTTTGTGTCTTTTTCAAGGCATCAGAGAAAAGAGCAATATGATGGCTAGAAAATAAAATCTTTTTTTTTTTTAAAAAATTAATCCTGTCAAAGGAAATGCACTTAGTTTTGAGGGGTATTTTGCATGCACTGTCAAGCCCAATGTCCGAGCTGCATGCAATAGCGATCCTGGTGCCAGGCCAGCAAGGGGCACCGGCTCCTTGTCACCACCACGGAGGTGTCGCCCTCCATTCACATCCGTAACAGAGGGAGGGGATGGAGAGCTCCTTCAGCCAAACGAATTCACCTCTACAGCTGCAATTACCAGGTCGTGTTTTAAAAGAAAACCAGACTATTAATCGTGTCCTCCGGAGCGCTTCCCAAAGCAACCCGCTGAGGTCAGGAATGCGGCGGATAGGGCCGAAGCAGGAACCTGCCAAGGCGGCTGCCCCGTCCCCCGCGCAGCACAACAACCCACTTTGCCTCCTACCTACTTGACTTTAGTACAGGTTGTTTCCTTTTACGGGAGAATTTGGGGCATTTTTTGACGAGAACTAGATAAGTCTTAATCACAGTGAAGGTTAGAGAGTTTATAGGGAAAGAACGAACGTTCTTCTGGCGCACTGATTAATAACCTGATGACAGGTTTTTCTCTGCTGAATTCAAAAGCTGAAGACCTCATTAGAGCAAAACCCAGGTAGTTTGAGTAATGCTTTTTTTTTTTCCTCCTCTTAAACAAAACCCACTGTTAGTTTTCACTCCTGAAAAATGTTATGCTTACTACGCAAGTCAGCGTATGATAAAATAGCAGAATATTCACCAGTGTCAAAGAGAGGATTTTAGCCATAAGCTTCAGTGCAATGTGAAATATTGCAACAATTATTCTTTATGATCAGTATGCTCATCTCTCTTCCTCAAATAAAATGCAAGGTTATTAATATAATCAATCAGTTTCTCAAAACAGTCCAAAACTTTGTCTTTAATTATAAAATGCTAATTTTGTGTACCTGGAATCCCTGGGCTCATGGCAATCAAAAGCCATTGATGCAATTTAATTCAGAGCCTCCTGTTTTCACTCTGGGCAGCTTTTTGACTAAGCAAAATCCAAATGTGCGGTTGTTTAAAGATGGCCTGGGTGACAAGCACATCTGTGTGTAGGTGACTATATACGGGCATACACATATGTACATGCTTACACGTATTTAAGCTTCATTTTAAAGTGTGATGGAGAACATTCCTAACAAAAGGAGCTGCAGCTGGTGGCCCAGCACAGGGACTCCCTCTCTCTGCTGGGCATGCGCCGTCTCAGGCTACATTTCCAACATTAACTCATTTCAGCTGCTGCAAAAACCCAGGATAAATATTTGGTTTCCAGAGCCTTTTATGACCCATTTCTCTCCACTTAAAATGTTTTGGCTCAGAAACAGCATCAAAGAGCTAAACAGAACTTGTTACTCATAATATCCCCTTAATCTTATAAACAGCGTTGGGTAGATACAGATCTTGCCGTGCCATAAGATTAACGGCCAGGGCCCAGCACGCGGGGGAAGCGGCGCTGGGCGGCCCCCGGGTGACAGGGCCACGCCAGGGCTTGGCCAGGGACACGCGGTGTGTGGGCAGCGCGGGAGGTCCCCGGAGCACGGGGATAGCAGAGCGGGCAAGAGCCGAGACGCGGGACACGGCGCTGGGGACGCTCGCGCTGCGCGTTCAGAGCCGGGCAGCACGTTCTGGGGCCACCAAGGACCCGCCGGGGCACCGGGAAGCCAAGACTGGCAGGTTAGGACCGTTTGCTGCTGTTCTGAGGAAGGAAATGGGGAATCGCGTGAGTTTTCGGCCCAGTAACCAAGGAGGGAAGGAATTCTCACTTCTGCTTTTGACTAAAAATACCCATTTCTAAAGGGCAGGCTGTGATTCATTCCTGCTCTAAGATAAACACAATTTGAGCAGGGTCAGAGGTTTTGCAGCCATTTGCAACAGGGATAATTTAGCCCAGGAACTTTACACCTAAGACTTCACCTGGAGTCCTTTGATAAGCAAACGGGCTAGAGCAAAGCTGGAGCCAGCCAGACGCCAGGGTTCAAACCAGGTATCCTCAGCCACATTACACCACTCTTTGGGCAGTTAATTTAAAACAGAATTAATAATTCCTGCATGATTAGGATTTTATGAAGCTTAATTAATTAAAGGTCATAAAATGCAATGAGACCCTTAGATGACAGATACCAGATAAATCCAGGCCATTAGTATGCAGGTTGTGCCGCATTTGAGAGGTACAAGTGGCTCTGCAGCACAGGCAGCCAGCGCAGCCGGTTCCTGCTCCGCTCTCCCGCGCCCGGCCGGGAGCTCGCGGGCTCGGCCTGGGGTCCGGGGCCAGGGAAAAAAGGATGGAAAAGCTGGGCAGTACCAAGGGAAAGGAGAAGCCACAGGAGCAGAAATGCAGATTGCCTTGAGCAACCAGCAAGCAAGTGTGCAAGTGTTCCCTAGGGATCTTCCCTAGGGATCTTCCTAGCACCTTGACCCTTCTGGCTGATAACGGAGTAGTGATGAAAATAGATATTACCTCCTAGCACAGCCCAGCACCATTGGATTTGGATTCTAGATTGCTCCTGGAGCAGGTTTTAGTGGGAAGGAGACACTGTGTATCACAGCTGGGTCCTCTAGACAAAAATATCCAACATGAACTATCAGGATGATCGTTTGACAGTGGCATCTTGGATCATAAAGTCACTTAAAAAAACCCACTGGAATTTTTAATCTTTGCAAGGAAGCTCACCGCACGTTTGGGTTGTTATGAAAATAATCAGAATAATATGTGCACCTTTGCACGTGCCTGAGCAGAGTCCCTGCGCACGCACAGCGCTCGTACATAGGTGTGCAAGCCCCCCGTGCAGGGCTGTGCGCGCACACGTGCGTTGGGGCACGCGCACGTATCATTCAGTTTAAACCAGCTCGCTGTTTGCTGGGACCTTTAATTACTAAAAAAGCAGCAAATCCCCTTAAATATGCCAAACTGGGGTGGGCAGAAGGGGCTGTTGAGGATTGAAGGAGGATAAAGAGAATAAAATGCAAATCTCTCTGCAGTTTGTACTTATGACTAATACCTATCACAACAGACTCATTTGGAACCGCGCTTATGACGTTGAACTTGTCAATCCTCCCCACCTCTCCAAGGCTTCGCTCCCTCGCGGCCGGCGCGGGGCGGCTCCCCCGCCAGCCCCGGCCGCGCTGGGACGCGCGAGACGGAACCGTGGCCCGGAACGGAGGCAGCCAAGGAGGGTGGCCCGGCCTTCCTTCCCCTGGGCTCCACCCGTGGTCACCAGAAGTCACGAAACACTCCGGGTGCTATTGGGTTTTGGTCCCAAAGGAGCGGGACAGCCGCGATCCCGTGGCAGGGCCCTTCCCCACCGCTACTTCCCAGTGCGGCTCGCGCTCCGGCTCCAAAACCCCAGCGCCCGCCCGGAGCCTATTTAAAGGAGTCAGTCGGTTGGGAAAGGCTCCAAACCTCTTAACAGACCACTTTTATCTCAGCTAAATCATCAGCAAGGATAAAAGTGCAATTTCTAACTATAAAAAACCTCCCCTGAATTCGAATAAAGCCACTGCAAATCCATATATGTCTGGATTCACTTGGTGAGACCAGGTAGGGATGGTCATTTAGGCATCCCGCTTCACTAAAAACCCCGTACAAAAAAGCTTATACCCTATGAATCTATATAAATACATTAGATGGAGAATGAAAACCGCATTGAGATTAGATTTCCATCTCTTAACATCTCTGTACATGACAGATGGGATTAGTAAATGAACAGACCACTGAAGGAAGGAAGGAGGATTAACAATGGAAAATAAAAAAGGTAGATAATCAGTGGCGGCTCTTTGCAAAAAAGACTTAGGACAAATGGCACAAGCAGCTTCAATCTATTTACTTCAGCGAACAAGTGATGGGAAATATGAAAATGAAAGCTCAATCTTCTTTAATCTGCGGGGAAGATGGGGCTGGACCCGCTGGGCCAGCGGGGCCGCTAATGAGAAGAGGACCCGCTCTGATCAGCCCCGGCCGGGAAGCTTAGGATCCAATTTCAGCCCCAGCTATTATTGCCGCAGTTTTAATCTCCATTCTAATGCAAACAATTTGAGAGAATGATAGATAAATAAATGAATAAACGAGTGAAAACCGGGCTCACGCCCCAGTGCAAAGAGAGCACTTCTCACCCACAGGAGCATCAAATGGCCAGGCCAGTTATGAGTGACAACAGCCCATGGGAAAAGGGATGTGCGGGGGTGACCCTGTCACCGGGCTGGCTTGGACCAAGCCCAAATCTCATATGCCAAATACAGTAACAAGGAAGCAGCGACTGCCGTAACAGTGAGTGCAAATGCAAGGGAAGAGAACATTGCTCTTCACTTACGTCCAGACAAAAAAGACCTGACCTATAAAGTAGAAATTTACGGGAGACATAAATAAGCAGACAGTGTTGGATAGCACCAGATCTGGACAGTATAACATAAAGCCATCGCAAAAGGCTTCTGTATATCTGGTACCTATCCTTTCTATCACATCATTTAACAAGCAGCAACAGGTGATTTTATACAACCAGCTTTTAAACTATTTAAAAATTCCTGCATTGCTATTATTTTTAAGACATATGCACTTACTTTTGAATTTGAGATATTTGAAAGGTTATTGAAGACTTGCACCCTGTGAAGAGCTTCCTCAGGAGGGGAATCATCAGGTCTGGGCCTCACATCTAGGGCTGACTCTAAAACACATTTGCTGCTTGTTAGCAGATTAACAGATGAGCCAGAGGGGAGTTAAACATAGCCAAGGTGTGAAAAGTAATTATAGGCTGCTGCATCAGGCTGGGAGTAAGAAAAGCCAGCGTTAAGCATCTTCTCTAAGAGGTGATATCTGTCTTTACTGGAATAAGAACAAGATGTAGCTCAACCTCTCTGCATCTTAAGTAATTGACCCTGACTCTCATTCTGCTCTTCCGCTGAGTGCAGCGCAGAGCGATTCCTCCTGGCCAAACTGCCATAAAGTCTCCGTGTCGGAGGGCCACGTTTGGTCTGACGGACTCGGCAGGTACCAGAGGCAACCAGGGCTGTACTGCAAGTCCAGCAAAATCAGCACTAACCCAATCATGAGACAAAAGGACAAGGAAGTGCCTGGGAAACGGAAATGGGGGGGTTGCTTTGTGTTTTTTCAAAGCACAGAAAAGAGTTTCTTCCTTTAGGAAACACTCGTATTCTTCAAACTTTACGCAAGTGAAAGTCAGTAAATTTGCCTGATTTTAAGAATAAATATCTAGGAACTACAATCCAAAGTGAACTGAAATTCCCCCACTCTTCCCCCCCCCCCAAAAAAAAGGGGGAGCTAAAAAACAAGGAGCACATTAATCTGAAGTGAAGCAGAAATATATGGAGATTTTCTCCAGACACTGCTGCCAATTACCACTGCAAATCCAAGAACAAGCCAAGTGGGGTTTTGCTGGGATTGATGAAAAGAACCACTTGTGGAAAGCTGACTCCAACTGCCCTTGAGTCATCTTTTAATCAAAACTGTCTTAGTGCTGTTCCTTGCTTCCCATATCTTATTCACGTGCTGTCTTTTGCCTTGTGCTGGGATTGTAAACTCTCTGAGACAGCATCTTCAGCTCTGTTCTGGGTGAAACCCAGGCGTCATCGAAGTCAGGGGTGATTTGTCACTAATATCAAGAGGCAGCTTTTCATCACACGTGATTCTGCACCGTGTCCATCACAGCACAGTCAGGGCATCAGAGGCTGCTGTGGCACAAAGGGCACTGAACTGGCTAATGTTACATGTTCCAGCAGCTGGGAGCGTTTGGTTATGTTATTTACAGACCGGGTCAAAACTTTCTGTAGCTCTACACCTTTTGCATCTTGATGCAAATATATATCAAGAAGGTGAGCGAGAGCCACCAAAAAGTAAGCGACATCAGGAAGTAACATTTTATACCAATTTATCATCAGTTTTAAATCTGTAAATGACAGCAAAAGTTGCAAGGAACACAGTATCGTTCCCTCGGGGGTTGTATTTCTCTAGGCCATTCCTCTAGCTCCTCAGAAGCAAAGCTGTAATATGGGATTTGTATAGCAAAAAAGATCAGAAACAGAATTATACTTTTTTAAAAACATCAAACCCCACCAGCATGCCAATGACTACACAAATGTTTCTGGCAACGTAAGTGGAATAGTTTAGCATTAGTAATTTCGTCAGTCAGAGGTTATGACCTATGCATTTTTTTTTTTTTTGAGTATATGACTGATTCTTTATGCATGCACAAGAGCTAATTGCATCCAAGAGACTTCTGTGCCTGTTGGTCTGGAGGTGTATTGCCATATGTTTGGTGTATACTTAATTAACACAGTGCAGCTGCACTCCTTTCCATCTGTATTATAGATTAGATTTCTATTACACATCTAGGCAGGAGTCCCACAATTCATATTTATTAAAATAATTACCCCAAGATTTGGATGGTTGGAAGTACTCAGTCAAGCAGCCCAGGATTACTTTGCACAAGGAATATTATTCAGCTCTGAAGCAAAACTGAATAGCGTGAGCGCTGAAGGGGCTGACACGCACAGCCGGAGCGCCGGGCGGGCGCACGGAGGTTAAAGCAGAGCCTGCTGAGCACTGTTTTTCAGGTACCGCTTCTTAAGAGATGAAGACTGTTGAAGTGTGACTTGCTGGTACATTCATATTCAGCATCAGGCTCAGATCCTTTTAGCTTCCTCCAATCTCCTTCTCTAGACACCAGAAATGGAATTTAATAAATTCAGTTTGGTCAATGGGCTCAGTGGTCTTTAGTATCAATTTATGAAGCATCTGTGGTCTAAAAAATGCCTATAGCCGTGCAAGTTTTACAGGTGTGGAAGCCTCAGTAAGGCTGCCCACTGTACCTATGCACTTCAGTTGAGAATACTTCTAGTAATGACTCTTTTTCTTCTGTACAAATTCAGTTTCCATACAAACCTACTAAGACCACAGAAACAGAACAAATCCACAACGCTCACATGAATTAAATGTGAGGTAATTACAACATCTGAACCCAGAATCTAATTCCCACTTCAAATAAGTTTCAAAAGTCTGGAGTACTAAGATCCAGAGTTTGGTTTGGTTTGATAAGAAAGGGATATTCAGCATTTTATGCGAGTGGATGGACTCGCATAACTCCGGATGGACAAAGCAATCTGATTAATTAAAGTCCAAATCCATGCAGTTATAGGCAGCAATACATGGCTGAGGAATATCCAGATTTACTTTTTTGGAGGTCCGTTCAAAAAAGTCATTGATACAGTTTTATAATCTGGTTAAGATTTGCAGGTAGGAAAACAAAAATCTGCAAGGAGCTGGCAAGGACAGAGGGTAAAAACGCGGCCCCATGTCAAGCCCTCTGCTGAAGCGCCAGGCCCAGCAGCCCAACGGCCCCGTGAACCCAACAGCCCTGTGAGCCCAACGGCCCCGTGAGCTCAACGGCCCCGTGAACCCAACAGCCCTGTGAGCCCAACGGCCCCGCGAGCTCAACGGCCCCGTGAACCCAACAGCCCTGTGAGCCCAACAGCCCCGCGAGCCCAACGGCCCCGTGATCCCAACAGCCCTGTGAGCCCAACGGCCCCGCGAGCTCAATGGCCCCGTGAACCCAACAACCCCATGAGCCCAACAACCCCGTGAGCCCAATGGCCCCATGAACCTAATGGCCCCACGAGTCCAACAGCTCCATGAGCCCAATGGCCCCGTGAACTCAATGACCCCGCAAGCTCAACAGCCCCGCGAGTCCAACAGCCCCATGAACACAGTGGCCCCGCGGGTCCAACAGCCCCATGAGTCCAACGGCCCCGTGAACCTAATGGCCCCACAAGTCCAACGGCTCCGTGAGCCCAATGCCCCGTGAACCCAACGGCCCCGTGATGCTGACCCGGCCCTGCAGCTGCACCCCCTGTTGTCCACAGCATCCTAGGGCTGCTGTCCCAGGCGGAGCGGGGCGCCGTGCGCGTGCTGGGATGGTCTCCCGGCGCGGGCAGTGCTCAGGGAGCCGGCGCACACCGCACAGCGGGTGACATTTGGGACCAGGAGTTAATGGGGCTGTAAATCCAGGAGACAGAGGCAGAATTACCGGGTCACTTTGAAGCTGCTGCTTCCACTGCTCTTCTGGGCTTATTAGCATAGAAATTTCCAACATTTCCAGCTGAAGAGTTTTGCCTGTTTTATGTTTAGATTTGAATTATAATAGAGCTGCCAGGACTGGAGGGCACAGACAGGGAGAAGCCTAGCAAATGTGCTTCAGGAGCTCCTAAAGCTCCTGAAGCTCAGCCTTTTCCCGGGGATTTTTGCCTGCTTTAAGGGAGCTGTTGTTTGAAAACAACAGCAACAACAGTATCATTAAATATTAACCAGAAATTCCAGGAGAGGCGGCGAAAGAAGGAGCATTGCAGATCTTGCTTGAGAAGTTAAATGCACTCGCATTGATCCATGGAGCAGCCCCAGCTCGGAGGCCACTTTGTGCCTCTGAGCTTTAGAAAATCCCTCGCAAGGGTAGCCCCCCTCACAAGGGCAAGGGAATTTCACAGGGGCAGTCGTCCCCTTCGCAAGGACAAGTGCAGGGTCCTGCACCTGGGAAGGAATAACCCCAGGCACCAGTACAGATTAGGGGTTGACCTGCTGGAAAGCAGCTCCATGGAGAGGGATCTGGGAGTCCTGGTTGACAACAAGTTCACCATGAGGCCCCAATGGGCCCTCGTGGCCAAGGAGGCCCATGGGCTCCTGGCTGCACCAGGAGGAGCGTTGGAGCAGGGCGAGGGAGGGGATCCTGCCCCTCTGCTCAGCTCTGGGGAGGCCCCACCTGGAGCACTGGGGGCAGTTCTGGGCTCCCCAGCACAAGAGGGACGTGGAGCTTCTAGAGAGGGGCCAGCATCGGGCCACAAAGTTGATTAAGGGACTGGAGCCTCTATCGTATGAGGAAAGACTAAGCGAGCTGGGCCTGTTTAGCCTGGAGAAGAGAAGATTGAGAAGGGGTCTGATCAACACGTGCAAGTACCTGAGGGGAGAACGTAGGGAGGACGGGGCCAAACTCTGGTCGGTGGTGGCCAGTGACAGGACAAGGGGTAATGGGGACAAGTTGAAACACACGCAGCTCCATCTCCATATGAGGAAGAACTTCTTGACCGTGCGGGTGACGGAGCCCTGGAACCGGCTGCCCAGAGAGGCTGTGGAGGCTCCTTCTCCTGAGATCTTCCCAACCCGCCTGGATGCCGCCCTGTGCCCCCTGCTCCGGGTGTCCCTGCTGGAGCAGGGGGTTGCACTGGATGGTCTCCAGGGGCCCCTTCCAACCTCAGCCATCCTGTGATTCTTTGATTCCGTGACAGCAGCTCGGAGTAACCTGGAGCACAGGGCTCAAATCCTCCCTTCAGTGCAAGTTTCTACTCTCAGGACTCCTATAAAGACGCAAGCAGAAATGACTGTTTCGCCTGGTCCCTCTTAGCTTTCCCTTTAATTGACATTGCAGTATTTAGCCAAAGTGGTACTTCTGACATACTGACCACTAACAGAAAAAGTGGAATCACATCTGGTAGCTTAGTTTTTGCAAATTAATCTAATCCTTTTAAAAGATCCAGCGCATTGCCCACACTTTTCTTGTTGGCCAATGGTTAATTTTGTACCTGCAATTGTCAAGGAAGTCTGAAGCACGTGGAAAATTTCATGCTGCACAAAGCTGCTTATCAGCATCAAAAGAAACAAATTAAGCAAGATGCAGGGGGGAAGAGGAAAAAAGGGTTTTAAAGTAACGTTTATGTTACACTGTAAGAGCACATAAGGTGGGTTTGCTTCATAACTTCAGGAGAAAACATTCTCCTTTTCTTATCCCTTTGAAGTACATCATACTCTCCAAAGCAATATAAAAATAACTCGCCTGTTTGTGCGTAAAGAAGTGACAGGAAAACTTTATAGCACTGTAATCACCAGCTCTCCATCCTACAGTATGCTCAGCAAAGGGCATTAATAAACATTAAAGGAGAGGGTAAGCCAGACAACTTTCTAATTAACAGAGGAGGAGCGTGCCAGAGGAGGTCAGTCCCCACACGGGGTTGAAGGGCAGTGTAGACATGGCAGAATAAATTCAACGTAAAGGTCATCTATACGGATTAAATGATCTGAGCAGTCATTTCCAGAGCCATCTTCTGCGATTAATATTTAATTAAAAATAGCAACACTATAAAGTTTAGCTTTTAGCCAGCAAAATTATTTCATGTCCCATAAAACCCTTGAATACCAGCCCTGCACTCTCTCCGTATGCCGAGTAAGTGCCCGTAAGTTCCTGCCCGAGGGTGTTTCAAGGGCAGGCAGCCCCTGAGCTCGCAAAGAGCCTGAAACCCGAACGGAGGTGCCGCCGTCTGAGCAACCACCCTGCCCGGGCCCAAGGATGGCGCTTAGCAGGGTCCCTTGCCCCCGTGCACGCCAGAATCAAACCTCACTTCTGACCAGAGTTGATCAGATCACGCGATGAATTTGCAAGAACTCAGCGGCCCTGTCACCAGTACCGTGTTTTGGAGTATAAGGCGTTGGGGGGAAGCATCTGGGGGCTCAAGCCGGCTCACGACGGCAGCGCTGAGCTGTCCTCAGCTCCCCTCTCGCTGGGACCCAGCAGCTCCTGAAGAATTAATAGTCACTTTCCACTTTCCACTTTGCTTTGCACATCTCACCGCATCTCTCCTGAAAACTCCCTCCAGCATTTGTTTAGTGCGGCTTGAAATGTTCCGTCTCTCCTGACTTTGCTGCCCAAGAACTAGGCCATGAGCAGGCACCAGAGGAATATCTGTTCTTGAGCACTCCAGAGCCCCTCGTGACCTACTTCCAAGTTTCAACCTACACCATCGGAAAGGACTCGAAAAGGAGGCTTGGAGTCAGCACATGAATTCTCAGGTTTGGAAAAAGGCAAAAAAAAAGCCACCTTGCCCCAACAAGCCTGAATGTACTTTAGAGTGGTCTGAAATTCAAGAAAGCCAGGTCTGGTTCCCGGATGCGCCATCGATCTCCTGCCTGACTTTCAGGACGGCGCACACTGAGCCTCAGCTCCCTGTGAGCGGAGATAACACTGAAATGCTTCCATACAAGCTGGAGATGTTTTCCACGGCACTATGAAGAATCAGAAATAATCTAGTTCAAAGGCTTGTTTTTACATCCCTCTAAGTCAACCATAAAATTCCCTTTACTGCAGTGGTGCAAGATCAATGCTTTTTTCTTGAAATTCTAGGTAGAATTTCCTTTCTTTTTCTCGGATTTTTGGGTTTTGCTCTATTTATTTTTAGCTCTCCCAGGAGCAAAACACATCACTGTTTTCAAGGGAACCAGACATGTAAGTCAAAACCTCGGGGTGTCTGACTTCCAGCCTTTCCCACTGGCTTTCAATAATGTTCTTGGAATCGTGACCTTCTCCAGCCAGGCCTCCTCTTGGCTAGGGAGATTTCTCAGGAGGTCTGGGACTTTCTCCCGCGTTTTCTCCTCCCGTTGGGAAAGGAGCATTAAATCTACGTGACCTTGCACCCATAGGCACCCGCAGGGAGGAGGCCATGCATCCCTCCTGCCCAATTCCCAACATTCCCATTAAGGTTCGTTGACGGGAAAGGAGAGCAGGCAAGGAGAGGGGAGCTTCATTTCCGAGACGCTAATCAGAAGGCACAATTAATCTTCCTATCTCTTACCCGCCCGCTGCTAGATATACAAATTAAATTAGCAGCCCAAACAACCATATATAGATAGATATACACATGCATATAAAATACTTGCTGGCTTCCATGGCATTTCTAGCTTGGAAATAAAAGGCAGCAGCTAAAACTATTAAAGCAGAAAGTATCACATGCAGTATCATCTCTGCATCTCTCCCCATATCTCGCCTGACCCATGAGGCCCAAATATCATGCACATTAGATTGCCCATACGTAAAAAGACTTCTGAAATATCAAATACTATTTGTTGCTAATTCAGGTTTGCAAACAACTTCCCAGTGTTGCTGTTAAAATATGTCAGAGCTGTTAAATGCCTGTATAAATAATAAATGGGAAGGGCATGTACTAAGACTAAGGTCTCTGCATCAAGACAGACAGCACTATGTTTTATTAATAACAATTTGAAAACCACAATGAAGCAGGAAAATGGCTTCTCTACCAGAATCTTAAATCCCCAGTTCACAACCAAGCACATTTCAGAGATTAACAGTTCCATCTTTATTGTAAGGATTTTACCAGAACATTTAGCCTTGTACGCATAAATTTAATCACGCTGTATTTATTTTTGGTCGTGCATTCTCTTACAATTCCGTTTATATATTGATTAATAGGCCTCTGACTGATGGTTAATCAAATGTTGCTGGGTATAGCAGAGCAATAGGTTACTTGCAATCTTTCTTTGTAATCGCTTAGAACACCTGCTAATGATGTGCTTTTCTGGAAGATTAAAACCTTTTCTATAATATTCTCTGTATGTAACTTTGCTCCTTTGCACATCCCTTCAATATGTTCTCTGCACAGCCTTGGACTAGTTGCAAATCTTGCAATCAGCTTCCACAGGGCTCTTCCCTTCGGGAGGCAGTGCAAGGTCTGCGTGTTTGGCACTACCCTGGCACTGCTAATAGCCCAAGTCTGTCGGTTCACACGCCAGCCCGGCTCGGCCGTGGGTTTTACCAAGCCAGGTGCCACGTTAATATTTTGTGCTCCGTTAAATACTTCAGAATGGGAGAAGAGCTCTGCCTTTAGGGCCCACAGCATCTCTGGGACAGCTGTAAAAAATTCCCTCCAATCTCCACCCATAGTTAATTGTGCTATGATTATGGAAAAATATTATGTCACGGATGTGCTTGCATTGATTACTTCAGTAGAGACGATCCTGTGCATTTCTAAAGAGACATCTAAAACCCTTTAGGTACCATAGGCAGTGATGGGTGGAGGCCAATTTATATAAAATGACACAAGCATCAAGTTCTTCTAAAGTAAGTCAAAGATTCAAAAATAGCAATATAAAAAACTTTCAGTTTTAAGAAGGCTGCAAAGTCTCTGGTGACGGATTATATTTTCTTCTGCATTCGCACTTCAAAAATCACTTGTTGGTACGAAGTTAGATACAAGTTTTCACAGTCACGTTTGAAGAACAATCACGTTTATCTATGGAGGTGCATTTTACACGAAAAGCACTGAAAGTCAAACTAGCCCATTTACTTACCCAGAGGACCACACGAAAATCTAGGTCTGAAACAGCCATGACCTAATACCTTACAAATATTAATGAACTTTCCAAAAAGCTCATTCCCCCCTGGTGTCCTCCAGGACAAACGATGTCTGAAAAATGAAGTTCATTGCCATTTTGCTTAGTTAGAAAACTGATCTTTGTTGAGCCAAACCTAATGCTGAGATAGCTAAGCCCAGAGGCAGGCAGCACTACCCTGGGTACCGAAGAGTCACTGCAACAGCCTGGGTTCAAACTCGTGCAAAAACTCCAATTTTTCCAATGCCATAAAAGCACCAGCAATCGGAAGCAATCGGAACTACACCCAACTGCACCCGCGTGCCCTGCACCCCAACTAGGCAGGGGCCTTGGGAGAAGGCAGGGGATATTGAATTAAGCTAAGGAGAACCTTCTGGGAAAATTCAGAGGAACTTAATTGTATAGTACTAACTTTTACCTGTTCCTCCTTTTTTATTTGGTGAATATTTATGAGCAACCTCCCCATTTAATGAGGAAGAGAGCACTGATGAAAGGATATTTTTTAACATCTTTAATCTGAATTCCTGCTGGTGCTGCATATTTTCCCACTAGAGTGCTTACAGGTGATGAGGTTACACTGTAATTTTTTACTGCTTACACCCCAGGCTAAATTAGGTACAGAATATATAGAGACAAAAAGTGAAGACAAACACAAGATTTTAAACTCAATCAAAGAGCTCTAATGCCTCCGCAGTTTGAACGCGCAGGTCTTAGGTATCGTATGCGATGGATACAGTTTTATTAGGGGAAAAAGTGACACTTAACCTCAGTTTGCAGCGGCACCGCGCGCCGGGCGCTGCGAGGAGCAGAGGGGCTGCACAAGCTGCTGGCCGCGATGCTCCTCCGCGCGCAGCCTCCCGGGGGTCCCGCTCGCTCACCTTGGCTCACGGAGCGCTCGAGAAGGGACAAACCTTGAGGTTAATGGGACGCCTCGTGTAAGTCGTGAAGTTTAATGACAAAATAATCCACAGGAGGGATCTATTTATGGAAGCCGGGACCTTTCATCTGCAAATTTCTGTTCTAAAGCTGGAGCACATTGGTAAAGACTGAAAGTCATCCGCTCCTGACAGCTAACTGGTTGCCTGTAAGAGCATTATAGAACTCTGTATAAGCCATAAACAGATCAGCACAGCATCTTATATCAGCACTGATAAATATAGATACTTCTTATATAACAAGTGACATTCAGATAATTGATTTTCAGAAAAACATCCTCATTGATTTCCAATAGGAAATTCTGCTTTTAAAATTGTATAAAATGGCATTTGGTTATTGTTAATGTCACCTACTAAATAATATGAATTTTTAATAAAAATGCAAATAATGAAATTACATACTGGACACTGTATAAATGCAGACAACAAAGTCCCTTAAATAAATAGCAAGGCAAAAGACCAGATATTAGAGGGAAGAAAATAATATCTCCCAGTTTTAAGAAGGGGAAACTAAGGTAAAAACAGGTTGCTCAGGGTGCCCAAGGTCAAAGAAGAGCAAGAAGTCGCAGCCCTTGGAGGCTCTGCCTACACTTTTAACATCTGGTAGGTGACATCTCTGCGTCTCCTGTATCAATAAATCCTAAGCAAAAGAAGCTTAAGCCAGAGTGGTAGCAGAAGGCAATCCAACCTTGGGGATAAGCACAAGCTGCAGATGACAAGTAAAGGACAAATATGCAAAGTTTATCAACTAAAGAAATCTTAAAATAAAAGGATTTAGGAACAGGGCAATGATCTCACTGCTTACATCAAGCACAAGCTGTGCATGTCTCCATATTACATTTACGGCTGCGAAAACAAACTGGATTACTGGAGCCTAGTGCCTAAGCTGCCTGTTTGAGTAGGAAGGCCGGGAACTCTGGCTGTTCAGATATCGGTGATGTGATTTAGATGGGACAGAGAAAGGCAAGGCCCGGGATGCTCTCAGGGTCACAGCCCTCCCATAATATTAACACCTACCCAAATACTTTACGGGCTCATACAGGTAGGTCCAAACAAGGGAGGAACCTCCCCGGGCAGCTTCCTTGCGACACGGACAACGAGACGCTCTGCAAAGCGGCTCCGAGCTCAGCTGCAGGAGCCAGGATGGGAATCGGGCTCCTTGCACCGGCACCGAGAGCTGCCCATTCGCTTTAGCACTGAAAACATTTCATCTGATAAATAAAAAGCATCGGCCGCTTTTCTTCACTAACATCCATTATTTCCCTTTCTCTTGACTCATGATGACATTAGGTTTTATATCAGTTTTATGCCAAAGTCTGCAAAAAAAAGAGAGAGAGCAAACCAGGTCCCTATAGGATGAAAACAAAAGCACTGCGGAGTCAGGCAGTCACGGGGTATTTTCACTGTGGTGAGGTCTGCAGCAGTGCACAGTGAGCGAATGCAGAATCTGAACTCTATTCCATCCAGGTTTACCCCCAGATTTATTACTAATAGGGTTGTCTTACCTACATCTCCACCAAGCCACACGTGTACAGCAGTACTGTAATTGCACGGCTTTAATTGCATTCCTTTGCTTCACTGGATTTAGAGTAATGCTAAAAAAGGCATTCCCTGTGTCACAGATATCCCGTGCTCGGCTTCTAACCGAGCATCTTCGCAGGCTGTAGACTCATGCCATCCTCTACGCCCCTAAGAAACGTGCAACTAGGAGATATTTTTAGGTGATATTTTTGATCCAGCACTGGATCAAAAAGGGCTGACATCTCCCTGCTGCTGTTTTCGGTTTGCAGGGCTCTCACGGCTGTGGGAGTAGAGAAGGGCCAGAGCACAGCGCAGAACGTCCAGAGCGCCAGGAAATCCGGGTGCTGAATCCTGCAGGCTCTTAGGTCAGCCAAGCCTAGCTCAGTGCAGGTAAAAACCGGGTTTGTTCCCCACCTGGGCAATATCTGTCAAGAAACACCCAAAGAAACAGACCTGTGGCACGCAGCCTTCCCTTATCTGGCTCCCTGGCCAGCACTGTTGTCACTTGTGCCCCTTTGCTCGGCTCTTGCAGCTGCCGCACTAACCTGCAGGGAAAAGGTCCAGCAGCTTCGTGTCCGGTCACAACACGGAGCACCCAAAGGTCCAAACGGCAGGCGCTGCTTTTGCAGAACATCCTGCGAGACAGCGGAATCGGACATCTCTCCTCTTTATATGGGAGAGACAGGAATAAAAATGCATGCTGCAGATAGGGGCACTTGGTTGTTTGTTTTGTTTGTTTTAGGTGGTTTCATGTTTTGTTTGGGCTTGTTTCTGTTTGTTTACTGACTCCAAAATCACCTTGGGAAATGAGCCTGCTGTGCATCACTCCCGTAAATAAATTCAAATAATGTTATGTGTGGTTCTTTGTACCTGGAGGAAGGAGGGTCAATCAGTAATTGCAAAAGAGAACAAATTCAGGCAAATATTTTTATGAAGGCATCAACCCCGGTTCTGCCATCCAGGAGTCATAAATACATGGAAAAGTGCAACTTTTCCAGGTGCGTGTGTAGCAACAGGAGGGGAGAGAGAAAAAAGAAAAGGGAAAAAAAAAGACAAATTCAGAAATGCTTGCTTTTCTCCAGGTATTTTCCTGTGATATTCTAGGGAAAGAAAAGATTGAGGGGACGTGTAATGTGCCTCTAACTACCTTTATCAAGCTAGTAAGGAAAGGAAAGGGGATTCTTCGGCACAGAAGGAGGAATGCAGTGCTAGATGATGGCTTGAATCTCAGATAGTGCAAACGATGGGGAAGAATCTTCTAGGAGAGAAAGTAAAACAGAAAATAAAATCTGCTTACAGGGAAGCCGTGGACTTACCAGCCCTGCAAGAAATGTCGGGAAGGGCTAGACAGAGGATTTAAGACTAGACAAAGGATTTACTGGTAGACACAGTAAAATGGAAATTTCACTGTGTGACAGCGATGCAAGAAAACAGACAAGACAACCCACTGTTTTGTTTTTCCTGAAATGCTTATAAATGTACATAAAGATCTGACTGCTCGGATTTATAAAATAGAAACAAAAGGACCCAAGGCCTCTACAGAGACAAGAACCATCTTTCAGCTTGGTCCCAAGGAACACACGACTGATGATTTATTCTCATAATCTGTTTCCATTCATGCAATACTTAAACACACTTAGGGAAACAAAGCAAGGTTTCATTTTGGTGATTGTCCCTTTGTGTGCTAATTATTTTTATTAGCAAGTTAATTTTCATTGCAAGCCTGCTGCTTTCTCATCTGGGAGAAACAGATTTATAAGGCCAAAAGCTCAAAAACAACTTTCCAAGCACTACGGGACAATCACAGAATTGTGCACATTATATAATCTTGCAGCAAATACTTTATAACATAATTGTGCAAATGAATACTAAAATGGGTAAGATCAGACTCCCACTGTATGCAACAAGAACACATAATGGTACCTGCTACTATCAAGATCTGCCCGTGACTCACAGTATGGGAAAG
This sequence comes from Nothocercus julius, assembly GCA_013398735.1. Classification (NCBI taxonomy): domain Eukaryota; kingdom Metazoa; phylum Chordata; class Aves; order Tinamiformes; family Tinamidae; genus Nothocercus; species Nothocercus julius. The sequence goes on from VZSV01000340.1 coordinate 213,465, forward strand.
GGAAGAGAGGTTCTGGTGCTCAAGGAAGGAGAAGGGGGCAGGTTCTGTGGGTCGTGCCCAGCCACCCCTCACTGGGTTCGGGTCGTCACTCGGGGGCCAGGGACATGTCCCTGTTCTCCCGGCCAACACGGCGACGCCAGCGCTGCCACGGCCGACTTCTCCCATCGCACAAAAGGGAATTTTACACTTTGGCAAACTGCCTCCCTCGATTCTGGAGGAGTGAGAAAGGAGAAAACAAGTTTGGACTAGTAACATTTAAGGTGACACTATCAATCATTGGCAAACTTGGACAACTCCGGTTAATTTTTGCTCAGAATGATAAAATACTCCTTTGGTGAAGAAAATAAGAGGGAGCTTCATGCAGGGCTATTTTTCTTGTTGTTTTTCTTTCTGTTCAGAGGAAAAATCATGTTAGATCTGCAGTGTTTTTAATCAAATACGGACAAGGGAAATTGGAGTATGCAGAAATAACCCTATGTTATCAATTGGCTTTTGCTGGTTTCAGTTAAAAGTTTATGGTTTGAAATTTTTTTTTCCTAACAAAAAATCCAAAACATTTCAAAAGAAATTGATATTTGGAGCATGCTCCTTTAGTGTGTCTTTGAAGAAAGAAGAGTTTGAAATAGAACAGAATTATTCCTCCAGCTCTAGACACAGAACACTCTTCTTCCCTGGAGGCGTAGATCTGGCAGTATGTAGGTGAATTTGATTTCTTACTCAGAAAAAAAATGTCTGTTATTAATATTAACACATTCTTAGAGGAAAAAAAAATGTATTAGATATTCTAAAATACAGATAAAGGTGGATCCTTTGCCTAGAATTCATATCAAACTTTCCATTGACTTCAATGAACTTAACTTTCCTGTGACATTACTTTAAGAATATTTTTTAATTTGCTTTTATTAGGGTCCATATTTTATAGATAGGTGATATAGAGAAATGCATCGTTCAACACTATTTTCTAGACACAAAAATACAACTTTCATTTATAGCATGTCTCTTATGCCCATAAATCTGACACTTTACACACTTGACTATTTGATGGGAGTTGTTAGACTGTTGAAACAGAACTTCTGATGAGGAAAGGTAATTCTACACAAATGCACAGATTACAGCTATTCTTAAATGTGTATTTCAAACTACTATTTAAAGAGCAGTATAGGGGCTTAAATATAATTAAAGGAACCAAGCTTCTAAGAACACAGTCAAAATTAAAACATCCTTCCTGTTCTAACAAACCATCAGAAACCATTCCATATGGAGACCATGAAAAATATTAATTGGAAATAGAAAAGGTTAGTTGTGCATCTATAAGTTACTATATATATACATATGCACACGTACCTCTATATATGCATATATGCATATAGAGCCTCCAGTGCATCTAACAACCAGTACAGAGATGTCTGGAAATTTAACACTCCAGGACCATTCACCTATTTTTCCCATGCTTGCTTTTTTAGCTCCTCTAAAGCTACTTCCAAGTTCAACTTTTCTAGAATCTCAGGCTTTCAAAAGCCAATTCTTAAAAAGCTAATTAATTCCCCATAGGCTCTTTCTCTTTTTTGACTCAGTAAATATTTCTGAGATTGGTTTTTGTGTAATCAGTGTTAGCGGCTCATTGAAATGCACAGTGTGTCTATCGTTCCGAGTGCGACAGGGCTCAGCATGGACGCTCAAGCTGCTTAAAAGACAGAAAATGAAAAGATGAGGATAAAGTGAAGGCAGAAACTCAGCATCTACTCTAAGGTGGCACCATAGTTAAGAATTTAAGACGGGGCAAGGAGCCTTCAACCCTGGCAGCACATTGACCGGTCTGTCCAACCTGCATGTTTTCCAAAAAAACATCTTTTACAGAGGGCTTTAATGTGCTAAAAAAAAAAATAAAATAAAATCTACTACCAGGTAATTGACTATGTTTTTCACTCTATGCAAAATGAGGTTTCTTCTTGAATTAATAATGAATGAAATAATTTTAAAGGCCTTCAGTGTATACAGCCAGAAATCAATAATGCCTTAAATTGGGATATTTTCTCTCCCATTAAAACAAACACACTCTTTTTAAAAAGTGCCTGCTGTTGAGCAAAGCAGCATGCAAGTGTGCCAGGTGCCTGTATAAAGACGATGGACAGATGGATTTTTTTCTAGACTTTTTTTTTTTTTTTTAAGAAGAAGATAGTCATTCACTTAATAATATTTCCTGATTATCTTTTATGCTTGGTAGCTGTAGAAAACATGAAGGTTAAAAATATTACTTTGGGTCACAACAAGAAAACACAAGAAGGGCTCCTTCCGCAGAAGGCTGCAAAAAATGGCATCCCATTTTAATTAGCCTTATTTCAGTTAGTGTGTGTTTTGCATCAGAAAAAATAAACCTCCACTTGTTTATGAACAAATTATAATGACTGGCATAGTAGCAAAATGATAACAACGCTAAATCGTAAAGTAATTAGTAAAGGTGTATATGGTCATTTCTCCCAGCCCGTTACCATCGCAAGCTGCTAGTGAAGACACCTCTCAGCTGGGACTGCACAAGCTTCCTACACCTGCACACCCAGGAACCGCAGCACCGCTGAGGATAACGGGGATACCAACATAAAACAACCGGAATAACCAAGGGAAGCAGGGAGGCGAGGTGCCCGGGCAGCACGGCAAGTGCCCCATGACACAGCCAGGCCGGGCTCTTATAAATGGATTCAGTCTCAGTGGCCACATTAGAACTTAAATTAAATTATAAGGTGACCGAGAAGAACTTGACATCAGTTTCAGGGTAAAGAGCTTCAATCACCAAGAAAACAGGAATCCTCAAAAATAATGTCGTATATTCACCTTCAGAGGAAAAAGCCACAATAGGGAGATACAGAGACGGGGTGAACTTCTTGCCAGGAAAGGATCCTTTACAATCCTGTTCTGCTCAGACAAATACCTAAGACAACATCTGTGGTGTTCCCTGCTCATTCTATTCAGGGAATTTCCAATCCAAATTAACTCTGGCATTTGGAGAAAGATTTGTCTAACCAAAGTTCAAGTTTGAAAGTTCAACTTGCTATACAAAACAAACAAATAAATAAATAAATCTAAGGGAGCTTTTATGCTACATCTATCGTTACTGAAACTGAGATTTAAGGATCAAAAACTTGGTTGACAGCTTAGCTGCCTGGTGATATATGAGGGAAGCAGAGTTCTCTTTTTGCTAGGTAGATGAGCTTGCAAAGACCTAAATGGAATATAGTTTCCTCTGAGGAGTGAATGAATAAACATTAGGAATAAGAGACAGTAAGGTATGGAGGCTAAGACTGGAGGTATTTTCTGCAAAATGAAATTCAGCTTTTCATATATTACTTCTACACTGAAGTCAAAGCCTCTTTTTCTCTGTATAATTATTAAGTCAACAGTTTAAATCTTCCCTTCTGTGAAAAACTAGCTAACATTTTATTAAGCGGCACCATAGAGAAACCCATGATAATAAAACCCAGAAAACATCTATTCATCTTTAGTGAGCTTTGCATGACACAGTAAATGTATTTCTGCTAAGTTGTAGGCAGTTATTCGTGTGTGACTTCAGGTGCACAGACTGATGGGCTGTTTCAGATTTCAGGCCACACTTTTGTTACCTACTGCTGGGACTGCAATAGCCAAAGGCCAAGGCGGATGGTCTGTAACTTCCATTAACAGAGAGTAAACAGGAGGTCTCCGACACTATCTCTAAAAATGCTTTTGCTGGCAGGGCTGAAATGCAAGCAATTCTCCATTCAGAGAAATGTAATTGCCAGCAGTAGTTTGAGGATAAAGGGAAAGGACTAATGCAGTCTATTAGCTTGGGTTCATAAAACATAAAAAGAAAACAAAAATTCTTCTTAGTCCCATTAAAAAAAAAATAAAAATAAAAAGTATATTATCTTTTTAGTGAACAAGAATTAATACATGCTTAATGCTAACCTAGGGCTGAAGCAGTGTGCTGAGCTGGGCTGAACGGGGCTTAACTGGAATAGGCACCCCATTTGCTTTGAGAAACCACTGTTGGTTGCAATGAGGAAGGGTTTCTAAAGGTTGGCACATGACTGAAAATAATGAAGAGCAAAGAAATAAGTGACTGAAAACTTGAGATACAAGTCAGAATTTGCAGAGGCGAGGAAATTACAGAACCGGAGTCAGGTGGGTGACAGAATTAGCGTGGAAAATATTATTAGCGTGAAAGGCATTAATAGAGGGTATGCAAAGAGGCTCTTCTCTCCGCACTTCTGCTCCTGAAGCAGAAGATAAAGTTGTTCATGCGCCTGGGAAGAAAAACATCCTCATAATGCCTTGGCCCTGGCCTTGGCAGTAGGACTATAGGAAGCAGCACTCAGTGGTCATCCCGTCTCTCAGCCCATAGCACGTTGCAAACCCACAGGTCCCTTGCAGGAAGGCTGGTGCTCACACCCTCGTTGTAAACCTTTTTTCAAGGTCTCTAATAATATTTCTTCCTTGGCTCCTTTTAATGAACGGTAATAAAGGAGCCTTGATTAGAAGCCTTTCATCATTTTAGGACTAGGGGCTTTAGCTTTCTGACCTACTTTCTTTGCCAATGAAATTCCATTTTTAGCTGCAACTCAAGGTCTGAATGTTACCCAAATTCAGACCATCTGTTTTAACAGCCTACAGGCTGAGAAGTTGATCCAAGCCAGGAGGAATAAATGGAACCAGTGTGTGCATATATTAGGCATTCTCAGCCCTCAGTGTATAAAATAACTTACTCAGTTTATTTCTGAGTCTACATAAACATTCCCGTTTCTTTAGGCAGCCCGTGCTGTTATTTTAAGCAATATTTATGGTACCAGTTGCTGTCAGCGGCCTCCAGTTCAGCCACCCTTCTAGTAGGGGCTTTGGGATGAGGAGGCTGCAGCTGAGCCCGGCGCTCCTCGTCCCGGCCCAGCCTGCTGAGGGCTGGTGGGGCTGCCCAGCCGCGCGTCACCGCTGGGGACAACCTCCGCGGTCCTGCTATCCACTAGGGAAGCGGGAGGCTTCGCTCGTCCTCCGCGTGCTGATTTCCAGCCTGGTGATGCAGGTGCGCGGTGCCGGCGGCTTCGAGAAGGGCGTCTGACCTGACATTTCTTGAGTCACCAGCAGCTCCTCCACAGAGCTCATGAAACCTGCTCTTTCAAGACAAACTTCTTGCTCTGCAGAGCAAACCCCCCTCGCACTTCTACATCTCTCCGTTTCATCGCCCATTCACTTCTGTTCAGCTGAGGCCTGACAGCACCGGCCCTTCCTTCTGCACTTTAGATAAAATTCTCAGTCCTTTTAGTACATAAAACTCATTAAAACATATAAAATTATAAAACTGAATAAAATCAAAGTCAACGTTAGCTGGCAAATCACGGCGAGGTAACTACTGACCACAGCTTTCCAAAAAATCTGAACACCCAGGCACCAAAGAGGGGCTCCGGCCGCCGGCACCGCTCGGCGCAGAGCAGTGAGGAGGGCGAGTGTGTCCATTAGCCACTCACCAGGGAAATACGCGGGGGAAAAGGAAACAGAAGAATCCAAGCTACGCATTGCAGAAGTTGAATGCCCAGCTCAAAACAAGGCGGAAAGTCGCGCGTATTCGATGCAAGAGAACCCGAGCACGGAGGCGGCTCCGCGCGTCCCGGCTGCTCTCCCGTCGCAGCCCCTTTGCCCCGGGGCCCTCGCGGATCCGTTCGCAGCCCGGCCTCCTCCGGCTCAGGCTGTTCACGCGTTCGCCTAACACCAAACTTTCCTTACAGACTTGGATTGCTTGGTCTGTGTTTGCAAAATTCCACCAAAAATCCACTGTGTTTTCAACATAACCTGCCAATGCTGTCTACTCAATCCCCACATCCCTTGTCTGGGACGCCTATGGAAATACCTTGATCTCCCTAACAGATATGGAAAAACCAGACAGAAAGTGGGCCTGTGTTTCCTGAGGCCCCAATACCACCTTGGACAGAGCAAACTTTCCGAACTGAGGAATGCTCCATCTTTAATTCCAGAGCTACGTCTGTATTCAGTCCACTAGCGTCAGTTCCTCGGGAGCTCCAGACTCCCGCTGCCTTCCCAGAACCCATTAATAAAATAAATGCCACGTGAAAGCCTGCAGGCCGCTGCCAAGGATGGCAACGGCATCTTCGGAATACCTGGAGCTAGGAGTGCGTGACGGGACAAAACCCAGGTGGGAGGCGCATCCGAGCAGCAATCCGCCGGGAGCGAGCGCGGCTGCCGGGACCGGCACCACGGCACAGCCCGTGCCTGAAATCCTAAGCCAAAGCACTACCCCCCCCAGCCTATTCGGCAGGCGCAAGCACAGGAATGAGCAATATCCACCTTTGTTTTCCTTGTGCTATTGGAAGTGACACGATCATTATTTCGCTGGACGTTCCAAGAAGCATTAGCACAATCACACCGGACTCATCCCTGTCAAACGGGGGGACATCAGCTCCTCTGAGCTGTCATGTGCAGCACGCACAGCCTCGCGCCGCAGCTGGAGCGCTCAGGATGAATTTCAGACTTTGTGCAAATCAAAACATTGCCCAGTGATTTACTATGGTATAAAAAAGGACGTCTTGCACCTGGAAAGCTACGTGCTAATTCCATCGTTTAGTCTGTCTCTTTCAGCAAAGGGTTTTCAAAATCACATGTCATTGTACCCTGCGCAATGTTATTATTCCGTCCTTACTGTCCTAACAGCAGAAGCTTAAAGGCTGGAGGGAAATCTTCTTTTGACTCCCCCGTGCCGAGCAAAAGGTTAGGGAGATAAACAAACTCTCCGAGAGCTGTTAATGCAGGGTGAGGCAGTAACACTGAATCATCGGAAGTCACATTGTGTTTCCTTCCTCCATTAGATAGTGCAGCGTTTATGGGCTGTGAGCGAAAACCAAGAGGTTTTGCACCACTAGGCAGGAAAGGTCCCTCCAATTCGGGAACGCGGCCGCCCGGGGAAGGGGCCGGCCCCAAGACCCCTGCGATCCCAGAGGTCTCCTCTGCTCCGGGCTCCGCGGGCAGGATCCCGTGCAGTCCTCCCAGGGATAATCCCCCTTTATCCCGGGGATTTAGTACCCCCTGGGCTCGCTCTGGGCAGGGATCGGTGCTGGGCCTGGCTGAGACGCTCACGGGTTCTCGTTCCGCCCCGGTGCGCTGTTAGTTGCTACACAGGGATAGGATGCTACACCATTCCCAGGAAAACCACGGGCTCTTCACCAGTAAGGAAGGCGCTGTGATGCGATGTAAGTTCTTCCTTAACCTCCTCTGCACCCAGAATGGAGGTGACAATAGCACAATACGGATAATTTAGGACCCTTAGTGCCCCCAGGTCCATGCCCTACACGGGCCCTGGCTGAAGAGCTGCCACGTGCAGAGGCCGCTGGAGAAGCTCCTCCGCTTCCCTGTCCCTAGGGAGCCCTCACTGCTCCTCCTGGCACCCCCTGCTACAGCCTCCCCAGCCCCCCCATCCCAGTCCCAGCCCGCAGGGCTGCGCACGCGGCCCGGAGACGGCGGGAGCGGAAAGGCTCCCGGGGGCTGTTTGCGGAAGGAGCCCCTCGAGCGGCTCCTCGACACTTTGTCCACTGCTGGCTGCGGCCGCAGGGGCCCAGCAGTGCCCAGGCACCTCTGCTGCTAAAGCCACAAAGCAGAAGCAGCGACCGCCGCCCCATAAAGTCTCCTGTGCTGACAGAGGCAGCACAACAGCAGCACATTACACTGTCAAGAGTAATAGCTGCTAATTAGGGTAGACGACACCCGACCCCTTTTATAGCCAAAAGAACAGAAGCGTCCTTGTGCAAGTTAAAGAACATTTGAATTCTGCACTCCCAGGCTTTTCACGGTAGCGAATGACTACGTAAGCGCAAATTCCTTTTTTATTTATATCTGGCATGTTTCTTCCAGGCTTTGCATGAACTTTAGATTATTTGCACGGTGGCCAAGAGTTGCAGCGGCAGGTATTGAAAGGGACATATACCTAGAGGAGATCCAGAACTTTAGAAACACGAATTAATTGTTCTTTTCAGGACTAAATCATCTAAAAGCGGTTCAGGATTCAATGAAGTGTAGCTGGATTTTGCTCTGATCAAGAAGTTAGGACTTTCCACACATCGCTACCACCTCATATCATGGTTCAGTCCCCAAGAGACCCAGCAAAGCGACCGCAAGTGCAAGAAGTAAACCCAGGGGATGGAATTGCACCACAGTGCCCGCAGCAGCCGGCGCTGCCGCAGGAATTGCAGGGCTCCTTCCCGAGGCGCCCGTGCCCGACGTCCCAGCGCAGCCGCCCCGTCCCGGCTTGGCAAACCTGCGTCTCGCCCGCAGAGCCCCTCACGCCCCCAGTCACAGGGGGCCTCTGCGTGTGCCCAAGTCCCCGCGCTGCCACGCGCTGCGCAGAAGGGCCCCCGCTGCCCCGCTCGGGGCTCCGGGCCGTCGGGATCACGTTGGAGGCGCATGATGAATGTTCAGCCCTTGTGTGCTGAGGGACAGCGAGGGGAAAACGAGAGAGATTTTTTTAGAGCAGTGTTAAGCAAGGCAGAAGAGCTTGTCACTTAACAAGGGCTTTTAAACCCCTTCTGCACGAGGCGACATCTAGAAAGCAGAGAGGCCTGGGAAGCGTTTCCTGGATTTGGGACATTCCGAGGGGGCCGAGCGCTCGCCTGGCAGAGGGAGGATTCTGCGGGCGACGATCGAGCTCTAGCTGGTGATGCTACAAAAAACCCCCAAGCAATTGGAAAAATGAAAATGCTGAAGAAAAGCTGTCGCTTAGCCTGAAACTGAGCCTTTCTGGGGACACAAGTGAGCATGACAGCCCAGGGAACATCTCACCGTAATCTTTTATCCACTTACGTGCCCATAACATCTAGCCCCTGGCCTGCTAGGGAAGCACATGAAAGACTCTCCGGAGGAACCTGCTCTGGGTAATGTGCAAGACTTATGTTTTTATTCAGAAATTCTCACACCAGTGAGTTCTTGGATATGGGAAAGAAGTTTAGCCGATTAGAGAGGCGCTCGGCAATATTTGATTTCACCCTTGGCTGGAACGCGCACTTAGCTCGACTCTACGCCCATGACTGCTCTGTTGGTCGCACGCAGGCATCAAAGCTAAAAATAAAGCCCCAACTGTAAATCATTTTAATCTTCAATATTTGCTCATTAAACACAAGCATATCCCACAGAAGAGTGGTATAGAAACTCCAAGTACCACCCGGCAACAACTAGAGGCCTCCCAGATTCAAGTACCCTGCACAAGGGACTGCCTAAGGTCCAGACTTTCATTTTAGCATAATTTCTCAGTCTGTTGCAAAAACCCGGCAGGCTCCTTGCTCGTCTGCCTGCTCCTCCCCTTCCCCAGCCCAGAGGTGGCCGAGGAGCAGCGTCGCTGACGCGCGTTGCCACCCAGGAAGGTGGGACGAGGCTCCATGCGCCGCGGGCAGCGGCCGCAGACGCCGCTCCTGCCGCGCTCCGGGGCAGGGGCTGCAAACGGGACACGCTATAGCGGCCACAGCAGCTTTCTGGAGGGGCTGCTGCTTGCCAGCCCCTCGCCCGAAGTCGCTTCTAGAGGGAAAAGCGCAGGGCAGAGCGAAGCTCCCCAGAGCTTATCCCGGCACCTGCACGGATCCAGCGTTTGGGAATGGGCACAGGGACGGAGACCGCTGGGGGCTGGAGCAGAATCATAACCCAGTTTTGGGTTATGGATACAAGGGGAAAATACAAGAATAGCCATGCAGTTCTAGGTTAGTTTGAGCTTGTCTGCATAGAGGGAAGGTACTAGATGAGGGAGGGTGTGAATTTAAACACTCACAGCTGCCTTAACTGACACATCTGGTCTGCACTGGGAGCAGAATGAGGCTTTGGCCTCGTTCATTGCCAAAGCGCTGGTGTCGTTTGTCATCTTTATGAGGGAAGCACCGCGTGAACTGTTGTTTATACGGCACATTTCTAAACTCTCCTGTCTGACCTGGGTACTGATTTTGCTGCTCCCGCAGGAAGCTGAGCAGGCTCTTGGTGCTGTTGCACTTGTCTGAAGAAGGGGCATCTCTCTCTTTTCTCCCCCGCAGTTACGGTGACATGGTGCCCAAGACGATCGCTGGGAAGATATTTGGCTCCATTTGCTCCCTGAGCGGGGTGCTGGTCATCGCTCTGCCCGTTCCCGTCATCGTCTCCAACTTCAGCCGCATCTACCACCAGAACCAGCGGGCAGACAAGCGCAGAGCTCAGAAGGTAAGGCCGCCCCGCACCGGGCACCCCTCAAAGCATCAGCTAACACGGACCAAACTCCAGCGCCAGGCTTTATATAATATACATATATACATGCACGTACACACACGTATATATCCCATTGAAGGGCAAGCATAACGGACTTAGTGCATATCAACTTCAGCCTGCTAACTCACCCTAAAACCACAACGGCAGAATGAGGTTTTACACTGCTGTAAACTAAAGGTTGAAGGACCTTTGCTCCCTACGGTCGCCGTCTCCGCAGCCCCCTCGGGATCACCTACCGTTCCGGCCGAAGCAGGAGAGCGGGAGACTGGAATGGATCACCACATTCACTTATTACCATTAAATAATTTAGAGAGTGGTTTGCCTGGCATGAGGTTACACGCTGGCATAACGTGCGTTGCCATCTGCATTTAACCAGTAACAGGAACGTGCAAAGTGTCAGCGCGTGGAGGGTCTGAGTAGCCAAGAAGGACAAGCAGGTCCTGGGTGTCAATGAGGGTCCAGGCAGGAGAACTCGTGTGCATCTCTCTGGTCTGCACCTACCGCCGCGAGGGCGCAGGGACTGCTAAATAACGTTCCCTGTGCAAGTGTGAACGGGAAGCGAAAGCGGCAGTTCGGATGCTGCGTGCATTGATCCTCGTGGTGCACGGGGTCAGTAACTGGCCGTGTTCTAGCAAGACCCAGCAGCACCCAGGGTCCTCCTCATCTCCAAGGAGCAGAGGGAAGCAGGGCTGACGAGCACTAAGAGCAGATGTTGCTGTGTCCAAGCGGCAGACACTGCAGCAAGAGCTGTAACGAGCAGAATTTCTCCTGCACTACCAAGCAAAGAGCAGCATATTAATAAAAATAAGCTTTACTAATGCATAAGGAAGAGGCAAAATACAAAGCAATTAATAACGTGTAGGCAGAACAGTAGGTAAAACGTATAAACATGCACATGCCCCAGCAGCAGACTTGCAGTCAGAGATGATTTTTGAAAAGATGTGGAGCTTCTAATTAACATTCAAGGAACATCAATGTAATATAAAAATCAGTGCTATGTGAAAAGAAAGGATAGGAAACTATGGCTGAAGTGTTGCAGATAGGAAGCAACTGACCAAGAAATTTAGCAGGAACTAGATGTCTCAAGCCTCTCAAATTCTTACTCCTACTTATTCCAAACTCCAGATCATGACAAAGACAGATTGCGGAGGCTGTTTGGAAAGTTCCCTTCTGTGAGGTTGCCCTAAATCCTTTCTGTCAGAAGGTCACCAGATGTTCCATCACGTTATCTGCCTTCCCTCCTGTGCAAAGGAGCACAGGGTGAATTTGTAAAGCTCCTGCCTGTGCCGGGCCTGCCGTGCTCCTCACTTCAGCCTCCACGAGAAGGAAGCGTTTTGCAAGAGAACGATGCACCTACCAGTCTGCTTTAGGAGGGGCCTATACAATAGTCCGTTTATATAACCGAGGATATAGAGGGGCAGCACTTTTCGCCTGAAATGGTGCAGAAGCACAGGAGAAAAGTGCTTTACACATCAGCCAAGGAAGCAAAGGAACAGGCGGGGGCTGTAGGCGGCGGCTCTCCCATGGTGTTCGTTTCTTGCTGTGATTCTCCTTTACCCTCGTCCCTCGGACCACGACCCACTAGGTGACAAGAAAATACACCATGAGTCCTGATGTTAATATGATTGATTGCAGCTTTTATAAGGTTTGCTGTATTGACACACATACTCTATAATTCCTCCCTTCCCCATATGAATTTCTAATTCCCTTGATACTGGATGAATTTCTGGGCTGAGAAAGTTTTCTCAAGGCAGGAGTGTGAGTAATTCTCACATGCTCCTCACCGCATGAATACTAAGCAGAACGAGAGCAGCACATTAATGACAGTCTCTCTGGAGATGGTCAGGAGGTTTACAGGGGAGGCAAGAACCCGCTTTGAATGACATGTTTGTTCCAGCACCGCCCTCCACCGAGTTCAATTCCTGCTTCAGGAACAGAGTAAATCTTAGTAATAGTTAGAGCTTTGTGCCCAGCTAATAGAAGACAGACATTTGCATTGGTCCTCAAGAAAGGATAAAGTTCTTTGCACAATTCCACTCCTTCAGTACCTAGAAGAGTCCACCCGTATCAGCTCCTTATAGGTACAGAAGACGCAACTTCATTGACATATATCTTTCCAAAGTTTCTGGCGTGCTAAATAAATTCTATTTATTTTAAACAGCGTGAGTAAAATACTGGGAGGTGTACCGACCAACGCCTAACCTTTCCACTAACTGGGGAACACTGTTCCTTAAAATGAAGGGCGAAAAAAACCAAACACCTACTAGTGTTTTAATCACCTTGAAGATAAATTATTCTTCGTCCATACCGCATAGCAGGAGAATTAATTAATTAATTAGGAGATCTGGCAATCTTAATTTATCGTGCTGTATCATCAAACTTTGTCCTCTGGCAGGCGGCAAGGACCAGGTCAATCCGAATGGAAGATGAATTGATCATTTCTGACAAGATTCATTTTGGTAAAGTTGTTTTTTTCCAAGGACATTTTTTCCCCCTGTTTGAGTGACGTGCTAAGAACTGACCTCGCTGGCATTGAAACGGTGCCGTTTCTTGAGCGAATGTCCCAGCCTTTGGTTTTGAGAGAGAATTTGACGGGAGAGGCTTGACGGGAGAGCGACTCTCACTCCGACACGCGCCGGTCCCCGCTCCTGCCGGCCGCGCTCGGCTGCAGGATGGGGCCGCGGGAGGACGGGGCCGGGCGGCGCCGCGAGGGCTTCACCCCCGGCCTCTCAGTGCTGCAGAGGGGAAGCGGAGGCAGCGGTGACACGTTCCGACCGCGCGGCTCCTTCCGAGCAGCAGGACAGTCTAGCGCTTAGGAGGTGCCAACCGGTGCCGACGCCGCGCGGAGCCGCAGGGTTTCCCCACCACGCTCAGTGCAATGACCTTCGTCGGAGCGCGGGGCGTTTCCTCAGGGCTTCCTGCAATGCCAGGGACCTCTCCGCTCCGGAGTCATTCTTCTGGAGTCACCTCTAGCTGGTGACAACGTCAGCTTATTCCCGTGGCTACAGGCAGGAAGCTATTTAAGACCAATACTAAAGACCTTGTCTTTGCACAGGTACTTCAAGCAATGACAAAACAAGGAAGAAAGAGGAGAGGAGAGAATATTAGAGCTCTTAGTGGTACCATTTCTAGTCAGAGGTTTTTCAAAGCGTTACCGGATGCTTTCTTCAGCCTTAATCTCCCAGCTACACTGACCCTTGTCTTTGTACTGCTTAGATTGGCCAGCTTTAAAAATAACTAACACGGGTGCCTCAGCTCAGATTTTATGAAGGGGAGCAAAGTTCATTTGCTCTGTTGGTCTTTTTATTACTGGGATAATGCTTCAGAAAAGGCAACGAGACTCCCTTTAGTGGCCCCAAGCTGCAGGCGAGAGCAGGAGGAGGAGATTCTACCAGCAAGTGAGTTCCCAGCAAAGAACCAAACACCCAAATTCAGGCAAGGAAAGGACTATACAGACAAAATTCTTTCTGCAGAGCAGCGCTTACATTAAACTCTAGCACATGATGCTTTACAGGACTGAAAATCCCAGGCTATTGAAGAGTATATGTTATAAAGCTGGCGAAGCAGCGGAGTGGCCCCATTGCCTGGTGGAGGGATTTAAACAGTCACAGAACCAGCCAAGGCAGAAGGGAATGAGGGAGCAGGAGAGAAGCAGCATCTTTCCAGATGGAGCTCAATGAGAGGAACCGGAGGGGAAGGTTCCTGAGCACAGCAGCTACTCACGAGATGGTTGCACACAGGCAGCTATGACTCTGCAGACAGATGAAGAGGTAACTATGGAGATGCTTAGAGGGGCTTAAGCCAAAGGCAGGAAGAGCAAGAACACAGACGTCTTCCTGATTGTTCCTAAGAGCCACGTTAGAAACAGCCTGTTCCCGGGAGGCGTCCCCAGAGGCACAGGGAACAGCACTGCAGTCTGAGGAGTCAGCGGGAAGGAAAGATGAGGATGAAGAGAATGCTCAATACTAGATTTACAGCATCTTCTTACCCATGAGAAAGCCAGCCCACCCCTGTCAATAACGAGGCCATTATAATAATTGACTTGCTGCAAAGCAGGGGAGTCAGCTTTACAGCGAGCTGGTTGCAGCCGACACCCCAAACACTGGAGGTGGCTTGGTGAACTTAGAGCATGGAGCAGAATGGCCAGAAAATCTACGCAGAGGCTGCAGAACGTGACTCGAGCCCAGCAGGGGATGGGGTGGGAAACCTAAGGAGAGGCACAAACAATAAGGTTAAGACTGGAGCTGGCTGACATTTAAAAAACGTGTTATTTTCGACCACAATAAGTCTGCCTGGAACGTGTTTTTGTTGTTGTTGATATCTAATAATTTGACAAGGAAAAAGAGCTGCTGTTTTTTGAAAAAGGAAGAGAAAAAAAAAAAAAAAGAGAAAGGGTTTTAGCTTTGCTGGGGTAGGGACCTATTTTTTCTTCCTTTTCACTTTCCTGTTTGCTGTTGTCACATTCCTTAACACATTGCAGGGGGAAAAATAAACAAATAAACCAGAACTCCTTCCTCTTTCTGTTTCGTATAATCCAGGAAAGTAAATGGCATTTTTAACCAGTTCAGCTAGTCAAATTCTCTGGGTCCCAAACTGCATAAGCAACTAGATGTTTCCAACCATCTTTTGAAACATAAGGCTTGAAATCAGTGAGCTACAGCTTATAGGTTCAGTCTCCAATGCAAACCTATATATGTGAAATACTGAGCCAGTTATCAACAGTGGCCCAACGCCCAGTGAAAATGATTTCCATGCATACCCAGAAGCTGCTCGACGTTCACCGCATGCCCCGAGGCCCTTTCGTGTTCTCGGTCATACCCACATGATGGTCCGTGATGCAGAAGAGCACGACTCATCCACCCCCAGGGCTGCCCCTCGCTCAGCCCGGCAAGAGGGTCTCCCCTTCCCTACGTGCTGGACGCGCAGGCTCTGCCTGGAGGATTTGTAGTGGCTGGGGTTGCTTCCTTCATCCCAGATGTCTAAGCAAACACCATCTGAAATTGCCTCGTCAAGGAGACCTGCGTGCAAAGTGCTCTGCCAAAAACATTGGAAACCTTCTACGGCTTTGGAAATGGGTTCTAGTAATCACATTCCTCTCTATCATCTTTATTAACTAGTTATTTTACCATTGTGTCTATGCAACGCAGAACTGAGTAGGCTGGGGGCCATTTGGATTCCATGCAGCTCTCAATCTAAGCGCTGCATACAGCTCAGCAACACCCCTGCACCAGCTGGAATACACTGTTATGTCTAGATTCATGGATATGGATATATCCACTGGGTCAGGAAAAGCAGAGCTTGAAGTAGGTGGAAGTGGTTGTAAAGCTTATTGCTGTTACTACTTTGTACCATGACAGTGATCAACAGCCAAAGAGCAAGATTTGTCCCCAATACATGTGGTGCTGGGACAGCAGCTCAGGTCTCTGCAAGTCCTCTGATCACAGAGATGGGAAAACTCCATAGCCTGCCAGCAAATCTCTCCAGGGCCACTGGAAAACTTCCCTGCTAACATCCTCCCAGATATCTTAGGCAGCCCCCCTTGAGAAGTCCTAGGATCTCATTATTTCTCTCCTCCCACTCCACCCCGCAGCCACGGCCTGCAAAGTCTGACTCAGAACAAGTCTTTGTTATTCCAAGGTCACGAAAATCCAATCCAATACTAATTACTGCTACCTTCAGGCCCAGCTCGGGGTGCAGAGCAGCGCGGTGCGAGGCAGGCCCTCCCCGGCTGCAAACACAATCCTGCCTTCCTCTTTTGTAGCCCCACTACAGTCATCCTCATTGCTTTGACAAGCCGGGATGTTTGCAGCAGCATCACCCTTCCTGCTTCCCCTCGCCGTGACTCAGGTTTTCTCAAGCATAAAATTGGGATAAATCCTCCTCTTCTCCTGGCTCAGTGGCTTTTTGCAGCGTTAGTTCATGCGCACGTACAAAGCTGTGAAGTGAAACCATCTTTTAGCAACATTATTCGTATCCAGGATTTGAAACGCACACGCGAGCCGTAGCACCAGCAGTTGCTGCTGACTCACCAAACCTTGCGGCAGAGACGGCAGCGTGCGATTTCCGCGGCCGGTCACGGGAGCGAGCGGAGCGAATGCAAGCGCTGCCGGGGAATTGCTCGTGCGCAAGCACGGGAATCAAGAGCGGGCACAGGACTCACCGAGAAGTTTGCAAAAAGTACGTACAGGGGAAAGAAATAATTGCACCAAAATGTAACCAAATACAACAATAAAGTGCAGTCCCACACGTTGCCCGCAGCCCCTGCGTGAAGCCGCCAGCGCGTTTCAGTCCACGTGGGAACGTAGCCGCCTTGGCTATCGGGTCAGGACGGGCAGGAGCCGTTCCGGTCGGGACGCACAGCGCTGCTGGAATGCAAGAACCAGGGCCGGAGGACAAGTAACCATGACAACTCGAGCGCTTTCTGCTGACAACTCGGGGAGCACTTCAGTGCCCAATATAGCACACAGGTTTTTCCCTTGATATTCACCAAATCAAGGCACGTAGCCGATGCCCTGCTGCTGTTGTAAGGACACGAGCTGTGACATTCATTCCTCTATGAAGATTCACTTCTTATCAAAAATGACCGTGGGATGGATTTGCAGCGATGTTTTTTCCAAAAGCCTAATGCAAAAGACTTGTCCCTAGAGACCTGAGGAACAACGAAGAGCAGCTTAAATAAGATGGCTAATTGCGCTGCAATATTTTATCATTACCTATCGATGTCCGAACGGTTTTTGTTTGCGGTAGCATCATTTCTCTCAATTCATGCCGAAAGGTTTAGGCACAGAGGAGCAAGCAGAGCTCCCGTGCTTACCCTGGCTCCTGGGGCTGCCTGCACCGCCCGGGAACGGGGCCCGTGATGCCGACACCGGACGCGCTCCGGCTGCCGGGGAGCGGCCAGGGAGGCAGCCCCTCCACGCGCTCCCTTCCCTGGGGCTGGGCTGTGATTGCACTGGGAAGAGCGAAGCACACGCGTTTTTACAAGTTTGCTGAGCTTCTCTTAGCTTTTATTAAAACAAAATGATTTTTTTCCTGTGTTTTCACCATCTTTCCACGAAAGGTGTGAGCAACATTAGCACTATACGATGTGACTGCTTCCATTTTTTTTGCAACTAATCACAAGTCTGCATAAAACCAGCACTATTAATTAGCGTGCACATATCAGGTGTAATAAGTAGGCATTGACACCAAACCAAACTCTGTTAATGCCTTCATCCCTGACTTGTTTATAGCTGTTACTGAGGGGTGCAATTTGTGTGAAAGAGGTTATAAAAGCGAGGTCTAGAAATACAGACAGAGAAACAGGTAGGTCACAGGCAGACAGCCAGTCATCACCATTGGCTTTCAATGAATACAGAATCTAAGTTTAAAATAAAGGGGAACAGCAAAAATCTGTTAATAATGCAGGAAAATACAAAGCTCTTTTCCCAAGAAGCTGCTTATTAAGTAAAAGTAGCATTAGTTTCTGGACCAATTCTGACACCCTAACTTAGCTGGGAAGTTACAAACTCCTGTGAAGATACAATTCAGACCCTAGGAAAAATGACATTTATTCTGTTCTCCGCTGTAGAATAATAAAAGAATAAAAGAATAGTAAGAATAAAATAAGAAGCAAATGCCAGAAAGGGAACTGTCCAAGTAAAAAGAAAGAGTCAATACAATGGCAAATGAGTAGAATTGGCAACAAATCCACGCAGGCTGAAAAATAAATCAGAAGAATATTCCTAAACAGGAGAGCAATGAGTGGTACGACTGCTAACTAAACCTCCATTCGTTTTAAGCCACAGCTTGTGAAGCTCATGAAGCAAAGGCACAAAAGGAAGTTTGCAGCAGAAGGGGATTGACCTCAGCGCTCCAGTGCTTTCCCAACAGTCCTGCATTTCCCTGTTCAAGTTGTACCTATCAAGACACTTTTTCCAAAGTTGTCTGTCCAATCAGCCTGGGTATCTGTGACTAGCAGAGAAGTCAAGATCCATTAAATTCCATATTCTGTGCATTGTTCTATAAATAGATTGAACACCATGTTCCTCAGTGTTGGAAAAGATTAAACGATACACTGCATTTGAAATGATGTTCTGTTGCTTTAATGGTGCCAAGGGTAAGGTAAGATTAAAAGGAGAGACACAAAGGAGTGGAGGGGAATCTTTCATCTCTGGAAAGTAATGAAGAGGCCCAAAATAAGATCAAGGTCTGACTGTAAGTGGTTCTATCAAATTATATAGGAATATAATGAGTTCTACACTATCTAGTTTCCATATGCAGCTCTACAACATCTCCCCCAAAGCAATAAGGATGAATATTTAAACGTGGCTCAAAAGCTGTTTAATGTAAAGATTTGAGAGGAAGGAGAAGTCCAAGTGTGCACTCTTTGCTTCTTAGGAAAAAAGGCTAGAATGACAGAAAGATGATCTTCAGAAATTAACTTTTCCAACTTTTTGCTTTAACTCTCTTGCCTGCGTATTGCAATGGTCAGATGAAGCGGGACTAGCAGAAGAATAAACAACATTTATTATATGGGCAATTTGCTTTTCAAACAGCTACTGTTTCACCCAATGCTGAAATGCTGAATTAGTTTCTGAATTAGATGTTAAAATTAGTCAAAGGTGTCATGGATCAGATCATTTTAGGAAGTACTGAATATAACCACAGGAAAATACTGTCATTCCATACTCTGAGCCCTGTTAAGTCTGCAGAAACTCCATTTTAAATATGCAGTCTGCTTTTTACCTTTTCCATATGCAAGAAATCAAGTGTGTTCCTTCCATCTAGAATTTAAGTGAAAATCCAAACCAGTAACAGATGCAGACAAACACTAAAGATCGAGAAAATTTTGCACTTACTGAATGGTTGTGATATTGCATCTTGCTGCTAAAAAAACAAATCAAAAGTATTCTGTCGATTATACTTAAAAATAGCTTTATTTCAGACAAGCAGGAATTAAAAGATCAGTAGTGCACACATATTCCACCACCGGACTCACTGCAGTCATCACCAGGACCACTACCGATATTCAAACTGCTAATTATTTAGCAATAAAAAAGTAGAGTATCTGTTAATTAACTCATGTAGTTGCCCAGAATGCTCTTGCTATGATTTTAACAGATTAACTTTATCCCTCCTACCTAATCTAATAGCTCCAAGCCCAAAAAGGGAGCAGATTTGGATGCAGGGCCCGTACACGTAGTACCTGGCATACAGGTACTGCAGCCGATCCCCATGACCAACAGGACAGAGGGTCTGGCAAAGACAAAATTATGTCAGAAGTTGTAACTTAAGAGCTTATTGCACCATGTAAATCAAGAGTGAATATTACCTCCATAAGAACTAGATGAAAATCATTAATAAATATTAATTAGCTGTTTCCTGGGCCTGCCATCTGGTAAGCATTTTTCCCTAGTCTGTAACTCCTGCTCCTTGCACTTCTCCAAAGCAACTATAAGATGAAAACAGACTATTCCCTTTCTCCTTTGGTTGGGAAATGTAGATCCCTAGGATGCCGGTAGCCACTTAAATCATCTTCGTTACCGTAGCTCAGCAGTCCCAAGGTACAGTTGGCTTCACTGCCCTTTCTGCTTATTATGAGTCTCCAGTTCGTGTCTTTACACCTTAAAAAGCAGCAAGGAGGCAGAAGTTATGGGAGCTGCCTCCCATCCTGCTCCCAGAAACACGTAGGCACCAAGATAACCAAATTAATCATTCTAACCTGTAAGTGGCTGTCATTAGTATTATTATTTTCATCATATAAATTATCTTCCAGATTAGGTCATCTGCATTTTGAGATCCTGCGGTTTCCTAGCAACTCCTCTTACCACTCCACAAGCAGACACCGTGTGCCGTTTTCTCTTCCTTTTTTAGACTATCCGTGCAGGGGTTATATTCAGCACCGGTGAGCTCAGGCCTGGCCCTAACGACCTTTAGTCGGTCACATCTGCGGGATGCGATCCCACCAGAAGTCAGATATTCCTCTCCCAAACTGATCTGCTGCAGATGGCCAGGGAAACCTGGCCCTGCCCTCATCTGCAGGTTCTGCCCTGGAGACCAGAAGTACCAATCTCTAAATACAAGTCTTAGCTCACAAGAGCGTACCCACAAGCGTTACGAAAAGCAGCATTGGGAAGATTTCACCAGCCTAAATCTCCAGGTTTCTGACACTGATGTAAGTGACAGCACATAGTGCAGGGCTTTCTGCAAAGAGCCCTGCAAAGAGCCCCGCAAAGCTCGGGTGGGCTGCTCAAGTGCAAAGCTTTTGCCTCTCCTCTCTAATCTGCTGCTCACCTGGTCTGTCTGAGCACACGCTCGTTGGCTGGCCAAACTCACACCGATGGATCCCAACGGAAAATATGGGATTCCTCTGGCTGCACAAAGCAAGAGGGGAATGCCAGGTTGCCCTTAAACCCTTCAGTACTCGGAGGAGTGACTGGAGTTCTGCATCCTGCGTAAAGGTACAAGAGGTACCTCAATAGCACGTAAATTGTAATTATGTTTACCAAACAACGCACATTCACACACAAACAGATTTCTGCATGAAAGACGACGAACTGGAGCTTTTACAGTTGTTTCTAGTCTAACTTTGGAAACTGTCTGGAGGGTCGGACCAATTTTAGGCCCCAATTTTAATTAACTTCTCTAGCTAAGTTAATCAAGATAGCTACCAAATTTAAT
Organism: Nothocercus julius; assembly: GCA_013398735.1. Lineage (NCBI taxonomy): Eukaryota > Metazoa > Chordata > Aves > Tinamiformes > Tinamidae > Nothocercus > Nothocercus julius. The sequence continues at coordinate 234,372 of VZSV01000340.1, forward strand.
CACGATGAGGACACAGAGTTGGATGGTGTGACTATCCTAAAAAGCCTTTTGTGTAGGAAAACAGGATTAATTCCTACCCTGCCCCACTGACATTTTTTAAAATAACAACCTCCTTCTAAACTACAAAGCTGTGGGGCTTAATTATTTAGATAGCTAGTGGCCCTGTTTCAAAGAAGAAAAGGGAACAGATCTTGGAGACGAACCATCTCCAGTCCATGTGGAGTACAGCTATTAATATTTGATCTCCTGCTAGCCTGGAGGCAAAGGGAATAATGTTCATTACAAGAGCCCAAGACTGAATCCACTTTAACAATTAACTGAAGTGATGATGATAGCAACTGAGGATGAGGATGAAACCTTTCCTGCTGCATGTCAGGTGGGTATGTTGGGGGGCTCCTGTGTTTCCTGCAGCAAAGAGCTGATATTCTGTCAATCACAGAAAGGAAATAAGAGACTTCTGTGGTTGCCATCAGAGCCTCAGTGAAAAGACCAACACTGGATCCAATACCCAGTCTGATTAAGGAAGAGATAAGTTAATTGTGAAGACTGAGGAACAGAGACACAAAGGTATACAGCTTGAAAAGGGCTTTAATAACTTGGTGGAAATGTAATTAATAGGAACAGAGGACTTCCATCTCCTAAGCACATGGAACTGCCTTTCGGTCTCTTACGTTCTGCTCGCTGCCTCCCCAGGTTAGGGTGAGGAAAGCGGTTCTGTTTTTCAGGCTGGCCACTCTCTGTGCTTCCTAGGTAAAGCTGCAAACCAATATTCTGCCCGTGGTTTTGCCCAGGAAACTTCATGCTCCAGCAGAAGCTCTTGAGGTTAAATATTGAGGGCCAGAACCACTCATACGTGCAGAGTAATAGAGCTCCTGGAATTATTACACTCTCCAGGCCCACTGCAGATATTTGCCTCTTGGCTTTACTCTTCCTACAGTGTATACCCATTAGCACCTCTAATTAGAAAGGAAAATCACGAGTTCCATGTTATTTAAAAGATTATGCGTTTTAAAATACAGCACAATGTAATTATTTTTAATAGCCGCAGCTATTTCATGTATTTACTTTTAATGGTGTTTGAGTCATAAATTAACAGCAAAAAGAAAAAGGCAAATCAGCACTTGACAGAAAAGCAGGCAGTATTTGAAAACACAAAGTGCAAAGTTAAAAACTAAGATGAAAAGGGAAGAGGGTCTTCTTGGTTTTTCTTCCTTGCCTTATTCAAGACCAATTTTTTAATCATTGAATTTGTCTTTCCAGGGTCAAGAAGGTGAGGGATAAACAAATATTTGCAAAGAGTGGGTTGTTCTTTTTGAGTCAATCCTCCGTGTTGTTGCCGAGTCGCTCGTGTCTGTGGGTCAAGCGGTGCCTGCTTTTGGATAAACACAGTCTTATATCATCAGATGCCAAAGCTAGTGAAGCACCACTGCTACTGCAGAGGCCAGAGGTACCATAAGGTACCTTCTCCTACCACAGAATGATACATGCAGATTTTTTCATCAATATTCCCAATTTTAAGTTAACAACCTACGTTACTTGGCTAGTAAGTGAAGCTAAGGACCAACTCGCCTTCCCAATACCTCTTAATCCCACGTGCTCTGCAGCATCTCCGGCACCACCAAGGCCTGGGTGTCCCAAGCACACTGAATGACAACCCAGGCCTCAGAACACAGAGCTGAAAGATAAAGACACAGAGAAATACAGACCGACAGGCACCTCAGAGAGAAGGGCAGGCATGAGCACAACGTGCATGCAGACCCAGGGCTGCTGCTACATCACACGGTCGCCCTTCTCATACAGCCCTCCCATGCCAAGAACATGCCCAAGCCAAGCGCTGTTTGCTGCACCTCAAAGTCACTAATAACACGTGAAAAATAAACCTGCAGGGGCCCCATTTCCCATCTCTGGAAAGAGCATTGACACACGGTGGCAGACACTGTTCTGCAGATACATGTGGTCCTCTGGGCCCTACAGACAAGCTGGAAACAGGCCTACGTTAGCTGCTCCACATCAGCTTTGTCTTACCTCTGAACATCTTGTATTTCACCCCCAGGGTTTTTCTAGTGCGAGAAGAACCATCAATTTCCTCCCCCGGCGATAGGCAGCACGGCAGTGATTACTACGTGTGCCCAAGTATAAATTCAGCTTTGTTGTCTCCACAGAAAGCCCGACTGGCGAGGATTCGAGTGGCCAAAACGGGCAGTTCCAACGCTTACCTGCACAGCAAGCGCAACGGCCTCCTGAACGAAGCCCTGGAGCTCACGGTGAGTGCACAGAAAACTCCCCCGTCCACGGCGCAGTCCGAAAGCTTCCCTGTTCCCAGTCCTCTTCCTGGTCTCCCTCCCTCTCCCAGTCTGTTGCCCCCTAATTGCTCATTCTTCGGCGCGGCAGCCCCGCACCGAACGGCGCTGTGCTCTATTTATGCCCTAATGCACTTATGTCGGGATAGCCGGGATCCAGCTGCGGGAGTGGATGGGAGAAGAAAAAAGGACAAACAAAAAACCCCACGAAAGCCCCCACACCTTCCTCATCACAGCCTTCACATCCAGCCTCCATCAACACTAACAGCTTGTGTCCACAAAGCCCTCTGTGTGATGAACCTATGCAAGCTCTACTGAGTTGCACCCCCAGCAGCCTGCCCTTCCTATAAATATCTGCAGTCTTTTAACAAACAGTTGTTTATTTTTAAGAGTGCCTCTCTAATATGCGCCTTGTAGCATGGTTATTAAAGCACAGCGTACTGTTCAGAAATAGCTCAGTAAAGCCTCGCCCCTTCCAGCCTTTCTAAGGGATATTGTGCACACGCATCATGAGCCACGTATGGAAGAACAGACATACGTGCGAGCTGAATGCAGCCTCCTCTGCCTCTCCACGAGGGTCGGCCCAGCAGCCGGAGGCTTCAGCAGTTCCAACCTGCCAGGAGCAGGAGAGGAACAGGAAAACACAAGGAAGTCGATGCCTGAGGTGTAACTGCAGCAATAGCTCTGGAATTATTACAAGCTCTCCATTGCTAACTGGTGGCAGAGAAAGACCGTCTGATCACAAGAAAATAATTCCCATTTCAGGCAATCTGGTGGTGGGTTCACTTTCAACAGGAAGGCATCTGTAGGCTATTCATGAGACACAGAAGTCTTGAGAGTGTCAGATTGCTCAGCAAAACCAGTGAAAACAGAGGTTATTACACTAAGCCCCATCAAGACCAGAACAGGTATTAGCACATTGCAGGGATTTAATTTCAAATAAATCAGCCCTCGGTGCACGCAAGAAGCGAAGAGCAAGATGAAGAGCGTTTAATTGAGCGACCAGAGCTGCCTCGTATTTGTTCGCGCATCCTGACCCGGGGCCTCATCCTTCCCACGCCCCCCGCCGCCGGCACCTCGCCCGGGACTCACACCGGGGCTAAGGGACTTCCCGCGGCCACGCTGCCCTGGGCTGGCTTTGGCACCCGGCGGCGGCGCTGACCGCGGCACCGCAGAGCCGTGCCCGGGTCGCACAGCGCCGCGCTCGGTGCGCAGCGGCCGCGCGTGCCCGCCAGGCTGCCCCGCAGCCGGACACCTCGCGGGTTACCCAAGGCAAGAACCGCCCCCAAACACATCCCAGCTGCGGCTCAGCAGTTACGCTGATACATTGAGAATGACTGCTCGAGATTCAGAAATACACGCCAGAATTTCCTCTCATTAGCACCAGAATGAATACACTGAAACCATCCATCAATAAATTGGTTCAGTGTACGCTATCGAGCGTGTCTTCAGTCTGCAGCCTTGTACCAAAGCAAAGAGAAAGCAAAGGAAAGACTTCGCACAAGGACAGCAGCAGGAAGAATTTTTGCTCCTAGGGAAAATATAGGCTCTTGCTTCAGAAACACGGGGATCTGTGACATTTCGCATTCACCATCTAGACACCAAGTGCTCAGAGCTTTCTCCTCTCATTTAGAGAGGTGAAGCGAGTGGTGTTAGCGGCTTTTACGTCAGAAGTGCTCAAGGGATGGCAAGCTTCTTCCCGTGGCAGCAGCCTACATATCCTCTTACTGCTAATCTCCTTGTATAGCTAGCTGAAATTCCCTTTGAGCTAAAAGGCTGGAAGGTGTATATCCTGGGAAGAGCAGGCTGTGCGGTCTTGTCCCTTTTCATAAGCAGAACCTGCTTAGCCGCAGACTAGAGAAGCGGGAAGGGACTGGCTGCAGCGCAGGGGTTCAGCCCAGCTCTCCCGGGTGCAGCTGCGGCGCTGCCCAGCGCGGACGGGGTAAAGCCAGAAGGACGTCGGACTTCAGAACGGAGCCCTGCGCGTGTTCCAGGCTTCCCGCGAGCAACCAGCGGCTCCGGGACGGCCTTGCAAGCACAAGCTGAATGGCAGCTGGCACCAGCCCTCAGCAGAGCCGGCCCCCGGCGCAAACAGCAAGACCTCCCCTCGGCCGGCCCCACCGCGCTCTTCGTCACGAGCTCTTCATCCCGGGCGAGGACACAGGCTCTGCTGGCCTGCAGCAGCAGAGGCTGCCGCCGACGCGGTATTTACAGACGTGCATTCCTCAAGAGCAAAACCAAGACGCCAAGCGCTGGCGTGACGCTGGCACTCGCCGTCCTCGGCGCCGCGCTCCCCGCAGCTCCCCTTTCCTGCTTGCGCGCAAGGAGGCCCTAGCTGATGCTTTTTGTTTCTGCAAGAGCTGGCTGAAGAACAGGTGAAAGGAAGGTAAAGCAGGAGCCGGACTCACTGGTGGGACCCTTATTTCCACCCCGTGATCTGTTTGCATCAGCTGTGAGTTGCTCCTCTTGCTGGGAAGCAGAGGGCCAGAGCTTTACATTTGGTTTAAGGCCTTCAGACAGGGCTAGGGAAGCCCTGCCTCTACCTTCTGCTTTCAAATTCCATTTATACCTGCTCAGAAACACCGCTGAACAGGAAAGAGCTGTGAACCCTTGAGATGCTGTTTGCAGTATCAGCTGTGAACCCTTGAGATGCTGTTTGCAGAGGGTTTTAGTGCAGCACCTTCCTTGTTTTAGGGGGAAGGACCTCCATGGGAAGCATTCCCACACAGCCTTCAGCAACCTCCGCAGGGTAGGAGCAGAGCCTGCTTGAGGTGTTGGTTCACCAAGAAAGCTACTAATAAGAAAAACAGAACTGACCTTTCTTAGGCCACTTCCAAAAATATTTCTCAGGTGCTTCTCTTCCAAAACAACAGCAGCAAAATACACCACCCGCCTAAGCCGCTTTCCAATAGGAAGATACTGTTTATACAGAAAAATCAGCTTTCGGAAGGAATCAGTTCAGCTGTGTTTTGGAATCTGTCAGAGATACAGTTATTCCTCTATTTAGGAATACAGAACCATTGTGTGAACAGCATCCAGAACACAATTTTTCAGGGAAAAACTAGGACATATGGATGTATTTAAAAATCAATGTGCAAAGCGCAGCTGCACTTGACCCCCATAAGAGCAAAGGACAAAGTCCTGGCACTTCTGCCAGGATTTCTGCTGTCTCTCTCATCCCACCCATTTTCTCTCCTAAGCAGTCACATACTAAACCTTTGTGTCTCAGCAGATATTCAATTGACACACACCAGTTTTTGCCTTTCATATTTAGGCATTGCAGAGGATACCGAGCACCCTTTATGCAGAAGGCACAGCGAAACATTCTCTAACCGCTAATTGCCATTTTAATGCACCTTATTGTCTTTGAAAATGCCAATCACCAAAGATCACAAAAATACAGAGTAATGCACGTAGATCCTGGAAAATGCGCCATGAACTTATGGTGAATTCAGGATCAGGAAGTTTAATTAATAAAAGAATATCCTAGGAGGGGCCAGTCCTTTCATAATGGTTCAGTCAAAGCGTCCTCAGCTGTGCCCAGTCCCCTCCTAGGGCACGAGCTGCCTGTTTGAATCCAAACACACTCTACACTGAATTAGCTTCTAAATTTGTTATGCCATATTTGAACCATTTCTGTACACAAGGGAAATAAAGAAGAGATGCACCCTGATTGGGGCTGTCAGGTGTTACAGTACAGTGAATATATTTGAAAATATTTGAATAATGAAAACACTCCGATCACGAGCTCTTTGGAGCAGGCCTGCCTTGCCCTGCTTGGGTGCTAAGTTGTGTGCAGAAGGTTCCTGCTCATCCCCAGGGCTCCCAGGCCTTGTGTTAATGAAACACAGTCGCAGAAACAACCCTAGTGACTGAAACCCCCTACCCCAGGAGCTGGTACAGACAGGGATCCCTGTCCCAGGAAGCTGCTGCCGCCTTCCGCGGGAGCCCCCTGCCACCGCTCGGTGATGCTGTTTCATTCCAGGCTTGAATGGGACAATTTATATGTATATATATGTGTATATATATATATATAATATATATATCAATGAGGCAGCTCCATTTTAATACACTGGGGGGTACAAAACACAGAAAACAGATGGCCATGCATTAGAAAGGGAGGCAGATCCATGAGCTCCATCCCTCAAAACAGCATTACAAGCAGGGAACATCCAGACACGACAGCCACGTTCACATTCCCTGATCCTGCCCTCTGCTGAAACCCCTAAGGTTTAGGCAACCCCACGTGCAAGTCCCTATAGGCACCAAGGTCCCAGCTCAGCATGACCACGACACCTCCTGCTTCATCTCCCAACAGACACTAGAGCTCAGGGGACACCCTTTGGCATTCAAAGGTCGCATTAAGCTAAAGGGTCTCAACGAGTTTTTGAAAAATAAAAATTAGGAGGTTTTTTTTTCTTTACCTTCTGGTCCCTGAGCCTTTGCATCACGTTAGCAGTGTCTCCCAGGTTTCCTCCACAGCTACAAAATAGCTGGAAACACACAGTTTTTGAATCAAAGTTGAGATCCTCATCTGAGTTTATAAACCACTTCATTAAGAAAAAAAAAAAAAAGAGGAAATGTAAGACTCATGATAAGAACTTAGAGCTGGCAACACTGAAACTGTTATCTTTCCCCTGTGAAAGCTAACTCTGCTAGTTTTGTTTGTTTTCACACTTATACAGCTGTTTTGGGATTTTTTTCCCCCTCCCTTTCTCTGGCTATTTAGGGATCCACTGACGATGAGCAGCACATGACTAAAGGCACCTCCCTAATTGAAAGCCAACATCACCACCTGCTGCACTGCCTGGAAAAAACAACTGTAAGTAGAAACACGACCCTTCCACGTCTTGCTGAGTCTCTGTGCAGAAACGTGTGCACTGAAGTACGCTCGACACCAGCAGCTTGTGTCTGGCGGACCCACGCACAGTGCCAAAGGGGTCTGGCACATTCCCAGGAATGTTCTGCAATGGGACAAATACACTCCCATTTTACTGTAACTTTCTTAAAAAAAAAAAATAGGCATCACCAAAAGCATCACCATGCAAAAGGATAAAGAGTGTGAGTGCTGCACAGGCATCCACACCAGTACAAAGGCAGGAACAGGTGAATTGCCTAAACTGCCCAGTTCAGTTGCATGCAAATAAGATGTCAGCAGGCAAGGAGATATGGAGATCCTACAGACAAGGCAGATACTAAACTTAATTTCCCCTGAGCTTCGGAAAAAGAGCTATGCCGCATTTGTTTTGTGTTGTCAGTCGCACAGCGTACGTTCATCGCTTGTGCCAACTGGTCACACTGGACAGTTCTGCCCTCTTAGAGGAGGAAGAGGATGTCAGCGACTCCACTTAGACCCTGATGCAAATCAGCTGGCCAGAATAACCTTCAGCCCCTCATAGGGCACAGAGCAGACGAACGCTCTTAACGCGTTTAAAGCCTGCACATATCTTGGCTCACCACAGCTCTGGTTGCAAGAGCAGGTAATTTATCGCAAAGCCAGTCAAGCAGTTTCTGCTGCAATGACTTTCTGTTTATGCCAGGAAAAGTGTTGGAGTAAGAGTTTTATTCTTCATTATTAAGTGATTCTATATATGTAGAATTCTCTTGGAAACTTTCATATATTTATCTCATTAATATGTTTTACTTGCAGGTCTGTATAAGAGGTTTTGCAGTAGGGGAACACAATCTATAACACGGAGCATTTTGTCATGGTCCATTCTAGAAGGAATGGAGAGAGGTTAACACTTGAAATATTAATGCTGTTTTCTATCTGCATCCATCATCAAATGTACTTCTGATTTCTGACTCGCAAGAGCTTTCTTCTAAGAAAAACTGCCTCCACTTTCATAGTTTGGTCTATGCTGGAGTAACACATCTAGGCAGCAGCAAAGCATTGGAAGATGACAACTTGTTAGTGGCACTGACCTGCTGAGTACAGCTGGTTTATCACCATGAGCGAGGGTGGTCACCCCTCCAAGCACAGTGAACTGATTCCTCCTGTATCAATAACCAAGTTTACTTTGTAAGATTCATCTTGCCTTTGTTTCTAGTCATTCTGGATGCTACATAACACAGGCATTTCACAATCTGGCTCTTTACTTTAGAACTCCATGCATAAAAGCTTCACGACTGTGACCTGTATTTCACAAGTAATACGTGCATTTGTAAACTCCATTTTGCATTGGGAGCTGCATGAGTCGCTCCATCACTAATGAGCCAGTTTGGGTGCTGGGAGTAATGCAGCAGTATCATACCCTCCTTTGTGGATGTATTAGCCGAATGCAAAAATAAGTCTAGACTGCCTCCAGCAGCCAAAGCTACTCAAAGGGTGAGTCTCAGTGGTTGAAAATGTTCCAAATGTTGTCGTTTTCTGTAAAGAGTGACAACAGTAATGATACTTTGAATTTTCATGAAAACCCAGCAGGAGAATCTGCACAGTATTTCCCCTCCCCATTTTTCAGGCATTTATTATGATTATATTGCATCAAACCACGTAAGCAAGTTTGAATTTTTGTCTGAAATATCAAAATAGCTCATTCAGCTTGTGTGGAAATTCCTTCCAATGCACATAATCTATTAAAATACGATGCAACACCTCTCCCTTCAAAACATTAAATCATAATACAGGAATTTTTAAACACTGCAGAGTCATTTTTGTGATGATGATACAAGTTGCAGGTGGAATGCAATGAGGAATGTACCGTGGTTGCAGACTTGTTTCAATGGGCAATTCACCTTTCCTTAAACTTGGCAGAAGGATTCTGAAAATGCTGGTTTTATTTTCATGGTATCTGCAATTAGCACTAGAATCAAGTCTTACAATGAGACAGCTGTGAATGGCTCACGAATCTGGTGGCTCAGGAGACAAAGAGACCCTGAGGTCAACAAGGGCTCCTTTGTCACACGACACATGGAGTTTGTGCAAACCAAAGGAGTTTCTTTGCTCCTTCCAGATGGACTATGGACATTCACAAGCTGTATTTCCTCCCACTGCTATGTGACTCCAATCCTTCAGTCCAAACCTTTCTTCAGCATATAAATGAGAACCCAGACCCATTGCTGATCCAATGACAACCAATTCTAATTTGCTTAATTGTGAATCAGCAGCACAAACTTTGTTTTCCTTTGCATTCTGCTCTCAAAAGATCTGAGTAATCAAATTGTCACAAGTCTTGTCTACTTTTCAAGAAAAGCACATTAAGCAGCTTACACGTAAGAACGAAGGAACAAAGGGGTCTGATTCAGACAAGGTTTGGTGAAGAGAAGGTCCAGTTGCCCATTCAAACTTGAGCAACACAGCTGCAATACTGCGACAAAACGATGCAATGCTGGGACTAAATTTTTGAATGGCGGAATGGACAATCAAATGTGTTTTTATCTTTTGTTGGCATGTTGTCCCGTAGGGATTGTCCTATCTTGTGGATGATCCCCTGTTATCTGTACGAACTTCCACCATCAAGGTATTTCCTTTTTAATTCAATCTGTTCTATGATCTCTGTGACGTGTCTGGAGTGTTTGGTTCCTTTCTCGTCCCTGGTCTTGTCCTCGGGAGTTTGTGCACGTGGTTTTTTTGCTCCCCAGTCTCTTTGTTTACTGTGAGAGTCCTTAGTGGTTCCAGTGGAAATCAGTGGCTGCCTCCACCCTGGTTGTTTTTGTTTCCCATCCTTTCTGCTGCTGACAGGGACTGGATGAAGTATGTGCATTAGAACTATGTGGATGTTCATACATGTGCATAAGGGTTCTTCCTTTCAGGATATTTTGTTTAGGACAAAAAACACTTCCAAGATTCAGTTTTCTGAACTTCCTTCCCCTATCACCTCCCACTCCCAGCTGCCATGTTTATTCCTACCAGTTCTCCAGGCATGCTTTGCACCCAACAGCAAGCACAACTAACGTCCTGTAATAAATTTGTCTGACAAGACAATCCTCCAGACACAGCACCATCCTGTCCTCAGGGACAAAGAAAAAGGAGCCTGAATCTCCCCTCCTGCGGGCTTTAATGATCATGTGGCATCACAGACTATTTGAAGCCGCTCTGGGATCCAGATATGTGTGTGAAAGGAGAAATCAGACAATATATTAACCACCTCAGACTGTGTAAACAAGGCAGTATTGACAGATTATCATGCTTTTGTCACTGCAACAGCTTCTCTTATTCCCATATTGATTCAGGACAGGAAAACCTTTTCTCGGTTGTAGCGAGTGCAAGGGCAAAGTCTTCTTGCTCTGTTCTTGTTTGCATTTCTCTCTTGAGACCTACCTATTGCAAACCTTTTCCCAGGAGCAGGGCAGAGAGCACCTCACACTCACAAGGGGCTGACACAGCCCACCAGACTAGCAAACTGCAGTACTCCAAGAAAACTGCTGTTGGGTCGCAGCCGTTGCCAGGGAGAGTAATGACGTTGTTTTTTTCCTGCCAGAACCATGAGTTCATCGACGAGCAGCTGTTCGAGCAAAACTGCATGGAGAGCTCGATGCAGAACTACCCCTCGTCCCGGAGCCCCTCGTTGTCGAGTCACCACGGCCTGGCCACCTCCTGCTGCTCCCGGCGGAACAAGAAGACCACTCACCTGCCCAACTGCAGCGTGCCGGCCACGCGCCTCCGCAGCATGCAGGAGCTCAGCACCATCCACATCCAGTGCAGCGAGCAGCCCTCGCTCACGACAAGGTACAGGCAGGAGGCTCCTGCGCGCGGCCCCCAGCGCAGCAGCCAATTGACAGGAACGGGTGCAGTTTCTCGCAGGCGCGTTCTGCAGGCAGAGAGAGATCTAGAGCTGGCAGTATCTATAAGCTCTAAATGGCCCAGGCAGGAGGCAGCAGCTGCAAGCCTGTCACCAACGCTTGCACCGTGTCACGCTACCCCCAGCTAGCCCAGGACTTTCAAAGTCCTTCCTAGGGCCAGCCAGGCAGACAGAGCGGACTGGTTCATCAGTGTCTCCATGTAAAAGCCAGCAGAGAGCTGCACATGCTGACCTGATCCACCAGGGAAACTCATTTTACCAGTTCTCGTTGTCCAGAAGTCTGAATTACAACTGTAAGCAACAGGCATCACTAGGAAACAGCTAAGGAGGAATTTCACATTGGTGCCTCAGGAGCTCTCCCATAAAGAGCTATTAGTTCCACAGGTGAAGAAATGCCTCTTTCAATAGACAATTTTGAAATGGAGCGTGTCATTTTATATATAACTTGCTGAAAAATCATTTCCTCACTATATCTTGCTTGCAGGTATTAAATGACTTTCTATATTCCCTTCAGCCCATTAAGCTTCTTGTGCAGCGGGCTGTTTTTGAAACTAGCATTCCTCTCCTCGCTGCTCTCAAAAGCATTTGGAAACTGAAACGAAGCTGCCCCTAGGGCAGCACAGGAGTGCTCTGTGCCAGGGGGAAGGCAGAAGGGCATTTCGGAGGACAAATTTGGAAGGAATAAGCGCAACAAGTCTGTGGCTTCCTAGTTTCAAGGTGACAGATGTTTAAGCCAGCACCTGAAACAATAATTCAGGGGAATGTGAACTGCTCTATTCCAGGGCTGCTAAACCAGATGTCAGCTATGATATTTTAACTGTCAGCGCTGCTAGTTATTCCACTTGCTTACCGATCTGCATAAGAATAGAGAGAACATTGTGAGGACCTGCACCATCCACCTGAACAAGCACTCGGCTAGGGCTGCTCTATCCCCGCTTAGGGAGGTTGCAGAAGGGCAAGAGATGCCAAAATTTGGTATTTTTATGGAGACAGGAGGCAGCTTCCCAGACTTCTGGAAACCCTTCTGCTGGACTGCCAATGCAAGAGGATGTTTATTGTAACATCCCCAAAGGACTGGGGAAAGAAAAGCGTTGCAAGTTACTTGTCATGTGAAACAACTGGGGGGACTTGGCCTGGGGAATGCAACTCGTTGGGCACCCTGGCAGAACCACCCAGGAGCTCAGGCTGCCCAGGAGGCCGAGATAAGAGGGGAACAGAACAGGTTCCGTGGTGCTCCCGGGATGCTTGAGAGATTAAGAAAAAGCCTCTTGGTGAGTCACTCTGCGATAACCACAGCAATAGCTTTCCAACTGGGAGCTTTACATTTTAAAACAACAGGCCCCGTGTTTCAAATGAACATGTTGGGCTGGTAATAGCAGACTCCTGCAGCTATGCAGATGCACAGAAATCAACCTATCATTTTCCCTCTGTAATTAATTACAGGGTGCAATTGATGCAGATCTAATAAAAACGCTCCCAGCTGCCAGATCCCTGAGACTGATGAAAAACCTAAAAAGATCAAGGGAGAGTGGAAAAAAAGAAGCATTCAAATTGCAAGGCAGACAAGGTTTTTCTCAGGAAGACACACCCATGTTCTGAAAAGATGCAGTACACAGTACAGTGTACTTAAGTGTCCTCTTAATTATAACAGATTTATAGAAGAATGAAAACGTAAAACGATTTGCCCTGTGAAAGGCTGTATCCTAACCTGAGGGATATTAAAAAGAGGTTACTGTAAACTCAGTATAAATTAAGGATGCTTAGCAAGTACTTGGGGAAGCAATTAAGTGGATCCTTCTGTAACACCTCAGTCCCCCTAGCTCAGAGGAAAATAAGATGTTGCTGAAGAGCAACTGCCTTCCCCATCCTTCCTACGCTTAGTTAAAAACGAACCCAAACTAACTGTGTTTTCTAGCCGTTCCAGCCTCAACATGAAGTCGGATGACGGGCTGCGGCCGAACTGCAAAAGCGCCCAGATAACGACAGCCATCATCAGCATCCCCACGCCGCCCGCGCTGACGCCCGAGGGCGAGAGCCGCCCTCCGCCCGGCAGCCCCGGCCGCACCAACGTCCCCACCGCCACCACGAGCAACGTGGTCAAGGTCTCTGCCTTGTAGGACGTCTCGGGCACAGAAAGAGGCTGGAAGACCAGGGCCCCTCTCCCTCCGCACCTCCACGTTCCTTTTTTGCTGCAAATTGTGCCTGGATGGACCAACCTGACGTTTTTTTGTCACAGAATGAGCAACGGAGACCTAACGAGGCAGCTTCTTCAGACTCACGTTGATGCTGTGGACTGAGGAAGGAGTAGGAAGAGGATAAAGGAAAAATCCTGCATGGAGAGAAGTTGTGCCACAGTACGGAGCAGAAAGCACCTGTAGAGGCTGAAGAGAAAGAACCATCATAGCAACGAGAGAGAGTCAATAAAGAAAACGGAAATATAACACTGTGTATCGCAGCACCTTTTTAAAGGTTTTTAATGGATAATATTTATTCATGAGGAAATGACTGAAAAAGGTGAAAAACAATGGATTTTGTGAATTTTTTTTTTCTTCATGGAGCAGAACCTTTAAACCAACCAAAATTTCACTTTTTTTTTCTTTTATAGGAAAAGATTTAGACAAAGAAGCCACCTGTCACAGAAATCCGTTTCCATTACCCCTTGTGTGTGCATGCGAGTGTGCGACAGCCACATCCGAGACACAAATTGCAAAGCAGAGCACGTTGTGACTGGGTGCGCTGCAGGAAAACGCACGCGTGCCGCGGCACCTCCGTGCACACGCACGCACACACACCTATTTCACCCTGGACGGCATTCTTTATTTAGAAAATTTTGTATCCGCCTTTTAAGTCAATACAGTGCAATTGCAAACTGTGTGTTTGTCTGCTAATTACTGTCTGTGAAAACATATTTGTGGAAAAAAAGAGACAGGCTTTAGTAGAGTTTTAGTCCCACATGGATATCTGCTTTCTATTTTTGTTATCACTTACATGTAAGACTGTGACTAGATTATCAGTTCTGTATTTTTAAAAAAAGAAAAATAGGATTCTTTTTTAATATTGTACACAAAAATGGTAAAGAATGAGAAAGCACTGAACTCAGCTACATCTAGCATTCATAAGTCTGACAGCTGTCCCCTGTAATGTATGCCTATGCCTTTTGGTTTTGTTTTCTATAATATGAATTTGCTAGCACTGGACATACAACCCCTTGTAAATAGTAGCCAAATAACGTGTGGATCTGTGCTTGGTAATAATTAACGCTAGAGCCAAATACCTTGCATGGACCGGGGAGTGTCTGGCATTTTTGCAGTCCTGGGGCTCCAATTGTCTCATCAGTCGCTTCTGGGTTGCGCTGATTTTGGGGGCAAGCTAAATTAGTAATTTTAGTTGGCCAGTCCTAGCACAGGCTCTATAGCGGGCACCCTCCAAGAAGGGGGAGCAGTACCGGAGTCCGGGAAACACTTGCTAAGGTTGTACAGACAGAGCTTTCTTTTTGCAATTCTACACATTTATTTGGGGGAAAAGTCACACACTTTCAGTAAACCAAAACCTGTGAGTAACACTACTAGCTGCTAGCTAGGCTGTGGTCAGTCCTAACCATTCTTTCTGAAATTCTCCTAGGAACAATTTATTGTCAGGAAATACAAGGTCCTGAAACATGAGTGTTTTTTCCCCTCTAAGGAAAACAACCTTTCTCTTCGTTTTGCCTTTCTCAAGCCCCCTTCCCATTATAGGTGCGATCCACGACTGGCACAGAGCGATGAACAACATCACCCTCCTCTTGCTTCCTGAGCCCCCCTCACATCACACACTGTCTGGCTAATTCTCGTGGCCACACACAACTGCCCTGTTGTGCCAGGCCCTACAGACCCCCTGGAAAGCCACGAACCTTCCCACCAGGAGCCCGCATTGGAATAGATACGGAAACTTTTCCAGCATCCCTTTTCTGAACAGTGATTTACCAATATGACACAATTAATAGAATTATTGAAAGCTTGTTTGAAACTGATTCAGCAAGGGGATTTTCTCTTTTTCTTTTTTAAACATCTTTCATAACTTATCCTGATGTAATATTTATATACACACACACACACACATATAAGCAAACACACACACCTACATGTATAGATAAATAGATGCACATGCTGACTTAAACATATGAGCTAGCAATACGCTTTGTTAGCATTCCTAACCTAGTAGTCTATAAAACAGACTCAGTGCTGATGTATTAACTCAATACCCTCCTTAGAAACCTACAGCATTCTAGGATTAGGGCTATGGCTAAGCCTTCAATAGCTGCGTTAGCTTATAGTCATTTATTGCAAAGCTATACTATGTTATCCAAAACTATGTTTAGTCCTGTTTTAAATGACTAAAATATTCTGCCTTTGCTGCTTCCTGTAGGAGGTTATTCTGCAGTGAATCTTGCCATTATTGAGTTTTTCTTAGTGTTTTAGTCTTTCCTTTGCTTTGTTTAACTTCATGATATCTGCTGTCCATTGGAACACCCTCAGCCTTATAGATCAGAGACCTTGTTCTCCACCACTTCCACCCTCCTTTATTCTAGCACAGAACAAGGGGCAAACGCTACCAAGCTGTATTTTGCTGTGCTCCTTCCAGTGCACAGGATTAAGTGATTACAAAGAGCCAGGGACACAACATGGACTCTCAGTGCTCCCTTTCTTTTCCCTAATTTATTGTGGAGTGGTAGACAACATTGTTATCCTTGTTCAAAAATGAGCAGCTTGCCTCTTCTGCCATTAACTTAGCAGGTATTGCCCCATGCAGTCACTAGCTCAGCAGAGACTTTCAGAAAATAAGGGTAGACAAAACTGAGGAAGTCTGAGCCTAGAGGAATGAGGCTAGGATATTTTTAACAGAGATACTACCTCCTTTAAATGCTGTTTTGAGATAAACCTGGAAATTCCTAGATCAGGACTTTCACTGAAGGACTAGGATCATTTTTTCCAGTAGTCCTCAATTTTGCCCAGTCTAACCAACATCCCTTCCCCATCACCACTGAGGTGATACCTGCACTGTTAGGGGCACAAAAACCCAAGGAGATGTCCCTGCAGCCTCAGTCATACCTGGTGCAGATGGAAGGGAGCTTCTTCTGATGCGTGATGCACCCAGAAAGAGAAGCAAGCAGAAACATAGGGAGGTTCTGCTCCTTTTAAGCTTCTGAAAGGCAGATACCGCAAAATAACCTGATCAGTAAGACTGCTCCAAAATAATGTCAATTGTGCATAACAATTCAAAATCCTTCCTCTTCCTCCCAGTTCCTTGCAACATTTTGTAATCTTTCTTCATAAGATTAAAAATGGATTGTTTGTACAAAAAGTAGAAGGGGCTTTTTTTTTTTTTCTTCCACAAAATAATGTTAAAATACCAAAGGAGCAAAACCTTTCTCTGAGCATTTTGTTTTCTCTGAAAAATCCTTCTTGGGAGAATAGTATTTTCTCCAATTTTCAGCATGTTCTACTGAAACGTTTTCTCTTTCCTCACCTGGCATTAGGCTGCTAATAAAACCACACACCTTCTATGAAGAAACACACCCAACTGGCAAAGTATAAAGACAAATACCTTTCCCAGCTAGGTTTTCACTGCCATCTACGTTCTCTCAAACCAACCTCATTTATTTTTCTTTTCCTTAAAAATCCTAGGATATGCACAAAGAAGAGGCCACACAAAACACATCTTAGCACATAAAAATCAACAACAAAAAAGCGTAATCCACCACATGCTAGCACAAGATCCTTCACATCAATATACTGCACTGCTTTTTCTGGATCAGATTTAAAATTCTCCAGGGAGAAGACTCCAACAGCTTCCCTTAAAAGCTTATTCCAGACTAATAGACTTTAATGTCAAGGACTTTTCCCCTGATACTCAGCTGTAATTCTTTCCTTATTTTCCTTCCCTTGTTGTCATTATACTCTCTTGCATCATGCTAAATTATTCTGCTGCCCACATGGCAAGTTAGCCACCTACAAACATTAGAAGAATATAAAACATTCTATAGCAAGTCCTTATACCAGAGAGTACTTTTGTATGTCAAAAAAATTATCACTGAAGTAACACAAAAGGCCATAGAATAAAAGTGAATCTATAATTCAAAAGGTTATACTGGAAAGTCCCTTTTTTTTTTTTTTTTTAAAAAACAGATCTCAGAGCTACTAATTTTGAATGAATGCCACTTGTTTAATCTGAAATAGTTGATAACAACCTGGTACTGCAAACCAGCATTTACCACTAATTCAGACAGCTTTAGAGGTATATGCATGAAAGCCAAGTTAATACCAGCTAAAGGAAGCAGTGTTTGTTCAAACATTTTGCTTTTGTAAGTGGAAAAGATATAAACCTATTGTATCTTATAGATACTATAAAGCAGATTCAATACATTAAAAACTGCAACATCCCTTTGATCTTGTTTCAATATATTATCTATGCCAGACTATAGCAGTTACAAGTCAGCATTCATGGAGTTTCAGAACATGCCTCAAAATGTTGCAGCTTTAAATTGAAGATTTTATTCTGCCTTTAGAGTTAGGTGAATAATACACCCTTTCCACACAACTTATCAGTCAAGCATATCTTTCAAAAATTACTTATTTTGATCACACTTTGATCAACTGCACTAAATATGATTTCAGAACTCAAATTTTTAGGCTTCATATTTAATGATGCCATAAATGCCTTCTGTAATAGTTTTATCCTTCTAAAACTTTAAAAGTAACCCCAAGACAGTGTGCAGACTGACTACAGCTAAGGAAATTAGCATCGGGAACCTACGTTCTACTGCTGATTGTCTTGATGAATCACTAAGTGACCTCGAAGAAGTCATTTCACCTCTCTTTGCCAGTTATACAAATTATACAGAATTTAATACCTCTTTTTCCATAAGGGAAGTTTAATTCATGAACATTTACAAAATACTCTAGAGAACTTTGCAGAAAGTTTAGTAGAGAAATACTACTACTAAGAGTGCAAAAACTGCTGGAAAGTTTTTAGGAGAATCAAAAGACCAGATGACAAAGAGTTTGTGAAAAATCCTTCTGAAGTTTTGTTTTTTCAGTCAATAGTCTGTTAGTTTGTGTATACGTGTGCACGTGTTTCTTTTTACTATGATTTTAACTACTGCTAGTCCTAAGTAGTCACACAGCTGCGCAGGTGAGAATAACCACACTGAATGCTCTTCTCAGTTGTGTTGCAACTATGACTGGAGCGCCCACTAGCTCCTTGGACCAATGAAATACCTTAAAAATGTGTGATGGAATATTTTTGATAATTAGTAAGGCATTCCAATGCATTGATGTTTTCTTTAGGAGTTTTGTCATAAGCTCTCAACCTTATTATTTTCTATTTTCGTACTATAAATGGGCTTTGCTTACAAACATCAAAAAGGACAGATACAAAATGTACTGTATAAAACTGCAGGTAGCTTCATTTGAGAACAACTTTCTAGAAGAACCGAGTTTCCTGTTGTCTTCTTTTGGAATTGTAGTGCATATGTTGAAACTTGTATATCATTTACAGTATTGAGTCTTGTGCCACTGCTGTACCTGATGTATCCAATCTGGATTAAACAGAGTATGTGCCACAAATACTAAGATGCTGCTGCAGATTTCTTCAAAAAATATTTGGGAGGGTTTTGGGGAGCATTTTGCGTTCTGACCCATGTCACTCACCTTTGCTTAATTGAAGTTCTTAATATTTAAAACCATCATTAATGACAACAGTATGATGACTGCTGAAAACAGACATTATAGGTCTATACATTGCTGTGCTGGGCGCATTTCTTAAGGCAACCTCCTTTTTAATGACAGTTGCAACAACTTTGTTGTGGCACAAGGAGGCAGGAAAGAAGACAGGAAAAAAGGGACAAAGAAAACCACTTTTCCTGAAGTGTTATGAAATTTAAAAAGCACACTTTACATTATTCTTTTTTAAAGAGGCAGTCTGGTCCTACAAATTCTTTTTAGGATGAAGTCTTGCATTCTATTCTGCAGATAGTCAGTTCGCTTCAACTGCAAAACAAGTTAAATTGATTTCATATTTAACCATATTATAGGGAAGCATCACTTTAGAAGGTGTAAAGTATTTTAAATTGCCAAAAGACTCTAAATAGGAACTACAACCTACTACATGAGCTCCAACATCCACTGACAGCTAGCACTGAACATCACAGCAACTTACATTACTGCTTTTTTATTACTTGCAGAATAGCCTGACACCCACTAGGTGACACTATTTCCTTATCTAAAGGGGAGGAAAAAAATAGCCCATAGCAGAGGAAGATAAAGGTCATACTTGCAATTTTATGCTTAATTTCTATGCTACTCTTATGCTAGTTTCATAATTTTCCTGCAGGGTGAAGACTCTGAAATGGGTACTATAGAATTTGGAGCCACTATTTCACAGGAAGCTCTCAAAAGCAGTACCAAGGCCCCCACAGGATTTACAGCTAGCACTGCAACAACATCTAAAACAGAGTGATTTATTTAAATCACCTGAATGAAAATCTACTACATTTCTCAAAATGAATTATGCTTCAGTGAAGAACTGCTTCAGTGATCCCAAACATACTAAAGTTGGAAATAAGTTCTGAAAGTCAGTGAGAAGAGTCAATCCAGTGCCAATATCCTAAAGCCAACCAGTACTCCTTAACCTCCTCTGCTTCAAGACAGCTAGACACAACACACTGCAACCCAAACAGGAAATACTAATTAGTTTTAGTATTAAATAAGTAATTTCATATCTAATTACAGCTTTCTAGTAAGTGTGGCAAGTCTGATAAGGCAGCATCCATAGAGACAGACCAATTATGATAGCTGTACATATTATACATAATTAAACCATCCTCTACTGCACAGCTTGTGATACACCTAGCTGTTATTTATATAGAGATAATTAACCTAAAATTATCAACACATACAATGAGATGCAGAATGTCTGCTACTTAACTGGCACACAGTCGCTTTCTACTGTTTAAGAGAACCATAGAAAATGGAATGATCTCTAGCTATAAGCAACAACTTTTGTGAACACACAATCACCTAAAGTTTACTTGGAAAGAAAATCAAATAAAACTGGTTTAGAATGTCTTCCTTTTCTGCTGAGACTTCTTACATGTAAGTGACTGTCTTCCATCTCCATTTGCCTCATTTTAAAGATTGCAACTGAACATCCAGCTGTATCATTTTTCTGTTTATTGAGAACTTGTAACACCATCACTGGAATGCATATAAACATTTGCCTAGAAATAGCTTGCTTTTGAAAAAAGACAACGTTTTTCTTCAAATTTAAGCAATACATCCCCAGAGCTGCAGATCAGTTACGTTTTCAGGTATGTCCATTCTCTGCACCAGCCAGTCCAACAGCAGCACCATCAACCATCACTTCTCAGCAGTTCTTGCAAATAAACCGAGTTGACATAATAGGCATTCATGCAGTTGAAGTGGCTGTAGCTGTTCCTGTAGTGCCTCTGAGACACTGCAGCATAGTAGTTTTGCCATGCCTGATAGTAGGACTTCCAGTAGTTTTTGTAATTCCAAGATTCACGTGGTAAGTCAGGAACACAGTCACCCCAAGGGCTGCCCAAGCAGTTGTCTTC
Organism: Nothocercus julius; assembly: GCA_013398735.1. Taxonomy (NCBI): domain Eukaryota; kingdom Metazoa; phylum Chordata; class Aves; order Tinamiformes; family Tinamidae; genus Nothocercus; species Nothocercus julius. The sequence continues at coordinate 255,026 of VZSV01000340.1, forward strand.
AGCTTCTCTCACATGTGGGCTAGGGAATTGCTGGTAATTACTTCTCTTTTGTTTTGCATTTTGTTTCAGAACTTTCTTTTTCATTTGACTTGGCTTCGGCACTTGGGATGGCTCCTGAGGCTTCTCTGACATAGGAGAGAAGCTTGTAAAACTTTGACCTGTGCTGGGAACATTCTTTTCTGGTGTGTCTGAAAATGCTTCGAAGCATGAGTTATTTTCCCTGCTATTAGAGGAAGCCCTGGAACTGTATGAACTATCACTATCCACAGACACATCATCATTTCCTACTGCCTCTGAACTATCTTCCACATCTTTACACTCTACAGTACCATTTCTGGGAAGTGCACATGGCTTTTCCGGGCCTGAATAACTTCTTAAAATTTCAACATCCCTCTCCAATCCTTCTTTAAGGAAATACTCATAGTCTTCAACAAACTCGGAGAAGTTCCAGGAATCATTGGGCCTTTGGGTTTTGAAAGTTGACAAGCACGGAATTTTGGGAAGACTTTTTAAAGCATCCTCATCTGCAGCCTTAGTGATATTTTGTTTCTCCATTTTGGAAACAGCTCCTACAGCTCCTTGATTCCTCTGTTTTGTGCTGCAACTGGAAGTTTGGGGGTTACTTTTTTCTATCTTTGCCAAATTTGTGCATCTTTTTGTTTTCTGCTTTGGAGTCTTCTTTGGCCTGTCTACAGAATTATCACCTGGAAGATTAGAATGAGCTCGGGGTGTCTCTGCAAAGTTACTTTGAGCTGGTTGCTCTGTTGGTTCCTCTGGTCTAAGCAGCACAGTGTCAGAACTCACTGAAGCATCTCTGTGTGCAGCAGCTTTGACTTCTACCTCCCAACCTTCAAACTGATCCATCATTCCAGGAGGAATGGGCTCTGCACAAAAGGGAAACAAGTGGGCACTCAGTAAGTGCAGCCTTCCTTCTAGAATCCCAACAACAAAGCAAAGCTTTACAGAACCACCAATAACACAGCAAAAGAGGTTAAGCCAGGGCTATAAACTCATCTTTTCACTTCTTAAAAGAGCTCAAATAGCCAGAACATTTTCTTCACAGAAGTCAAGAAGCCTGAATAATACAATAATCACTGGACTACAAATAGATTTTCTAGCATATTGTACTCAGTCAGATAAAAATAGAAGGAAGGGTAAGTAAGTTTCTAGCAAAACACACCTGTCCTTCTGACAAAGCTAGTGTAGCAAGTCTGTCATTCCAATTGTTTCTTCCTTTCACTACAGCCTGAGGAAGGCTTAGTACTAGACAACAACTGCTGTTCTGTAGCTTGCTTCTGTGTTAGGACAGTTTCTGGAAATCCACGTAGCTATACAGATGCCTAAACAGTAGCTGGATGCCAAGTTCCTTCTACATCCACACCCACTGACATTCATCATGTTCCACTGCTCTGCACAGCTGCAGCAGTTGCCCATTCACAGCAGGTCATCAGAAATGGGTACCAACAATCTGACTGCACTAAACTAACACAGCTGCCTTCGGCAGGGGAGGTGGCTCTCAGTTCACTGGGGACTGCACCAAGGCACTGAATTAACAGCAGAAAACAGCCAACAAAATACCACAGCTACACTCCCAGGGCAGAACATACCTGGCAAGGGAAGAAGTCGAAGACTACATTTCTGTGCAATTTTCATCATCATGTTTTCCTCCTCTCCACGGCAGCAGTATGTCACAGACAAACCTAAAGTTCCTATGATACACAGTAAAAATAGTTATCTAACCAGACCCAAAAAAAGACAGCTCAAGCTTGGTAACCCCACATGACATAATTTTACCAAAGCGTCCAGCTCTGCCAATCCGATGCATGTATGTTTCCCAATCCACAGGCACATCCAGATTGATGACCAGATTCACTTTTTCAGCATCAATTCCACGAGATGTCTTGGGAAAAACAAGAGGAGAGAGTAAGTGAATACACTGAGCAAATCTTTTGCAAGATATCACAACACATTGAGGGTTAACTGCTTTTCTAGTAACTTCTATTCACTACAATACACTACAGAGCAGATGCAATTCACCAACCAGCTTATGATACACATAGAACAAGGATGTTACATGGGGACTGTGTGACCGCAGGATCACATTGCTCATCACTTTCGCACAGAGAACTACAAATGTATTTCTTCCCAACACCAAAAGCTCAAGCCCACAGCATGACAGAAGCCCAAGCTAGCAACTGAAGACAAAAACCACCAACCACAATAAAAAGCCGCCGGAGTCTCAGACAAGAAACACAACCCCTGCTCCACCTAAAGCTGCTTGAGGTTTTACTGTTGGGAAGCATACTTACAAAAACAAGCTACTGTACCTCACAGCCTCTACTCAAAGCAAGGACCTCTATTCTGCTGTAAAAAGCTCCAAATCTCTATAATCCAACAGAAATTTTACCCCTTCTCATCTGTTTCAAAAATAACAATTTCTCTATTGCACAAGGAAAATAAGCCTTAGGAGTGCTCTTCAGTCACATTTTATCAGTATGTTTTAAGCTGCATTCAATTCCAAATCAAATTTAATGCTGTGAAATAAATGCCCTGGCTACAAAAAACACGGAAAAAGCAGAGTTGCTGAATGCCTGCTTTGCTTCGGTGTTTACCAAGGGCAGCCCTTTAGAGTCCCAGGCCCCAGGAACAAGAGAGGAAGC
>VZSV01000340.1:258940-269571 GCA_013398735.1 Nothocercus julius
GAGGAGACCTCATTAGTGTCTATCAGTACCTCAAGGGAGGCAGCGAGGAGGATGGGGCTGGCCTCTTTTCATTGGTGGTCACTGATAGGACTAGAGGAAATGGCCACAAACTGAAACACCAAAAGTTCCACAGGAACTTAAGGCAAAATTTCCTAACAGTGAGGGTGACAGAGCACTGGAACAGACTGACCAGAGAGGTTGTGGAGTCTCCTTCTCTGGAGACCTTCAAGACCCGCTTGGATGTAGTCCTGTGCCACATGCTGTAGGTGACCCTGCATGTGTAGGGGGGTTGGACTAGATGATCTCTAGAGGTCCCTTCCAACCTTAAGCATTCTATGATTCTATGAAATTTCTATACAAATCTTACATAGGCTACCAAATACCAACTCACCAAGTCTGTGGAAATAAGAACTCTACAGTGGAATTGTTTTAATTTAGCCATAGCATCAAGTCGCTGACTTTGATTCATGCCACCTAGAGAGACAAAAATAGGTATTCAGAAACTGAAGAAACTTTGTTTCTTGCTCTTCAAATTCTGCAAAACACTTCTTGGCAAGCCACAGATGAGATCAATCAAAATCTGATCTCAAGACTACAAAGCTACAAATCAAACTTTTACACTGAACATTGCCATTTTATGTCAGATGCATGCACAAACTTCAGCCTAGAGAATCACAAAATTCCAAACACACTTACCTGAAATGCACTCAGCAGGAAAGCCTTTGGATGTCAGTATTTCCGCTAGATGCTGAGCCCTAACAAGACACATGCAATGGAAAACGTAACTACTTGCTTAGCAGTAGCAAAACACTACTAGGCCCAACAGCCAATGTGTCCTTTCTAATGACAAGATATTATTTACAGACAAGTATTACATCCCAAAATTGCCAGTCTCCTCATGTCCAAATCGGTTGCCTTAAATTTTGCAGACCACACCAGGAAAGTGCAACAGGCTCAAAGTTCTCATATCAACCTAAACAACGTACAAGGCATCATCATGTAAAAACATGCTTTTCAACCTTTCCTACTTGTATTTTTACACATTGTGACTACATTTGGGCTATGAAATTTGAACATAGCTTTAGTTTTGTTTTGAGGTCTTTACAAGAGATGTTTCATGACTATTGTAACTGCTCCTTTCATACATGCTTTCTCAGATTTTATTTCAGATTTATTACCTGCTATGCAGATTTGAGAAGACTAAGGCCTGATTAAACGGAATCTTGCTGAACAGCTCCTGCACGTGCTGGACTTTTTCCTCAAATGTCTTATGAGGAAGTGGATGGGAATTCACAATTTTGTAATACTGCTTCAGGCCTGCAGTATTAAAAAAAATCATCAGATTATGGTACAACGCATATTTTTTTTTTTTTTTATCACAGCCATTATCATTGTAAACTCACATGTCATTGCAACTAGCAGAAATGCAAAGTTAAAACAGAGATGCCAAGTAAGAACCTACAGGATATTTTTCCTAAGAGTGGAATGTTTTAAGTGTTGGAAAAACAGATAGCTTACTTCATCATTGATTTTTTAAATACAGCAATACTGGAAATAAACACTTGGTGAACTAATTGTTTTATCTACAAAGGAAAATGATACAAAATCACAAGTGTTAAGACACATGCGTTGGTTTTATTATATTTCTGTTAGTCTATTTTATATCAAAAACAAATCTTATACTTACCAATGAGACTCGGATCAGTAGGGTTCAGCCTCACAAACGTTGGATCTCTCATGTACCTGGTCAAGGCATTAGCTAGTGATTCAGGGTAAGTAGCCGAAACAGCCAGCATCTGTTTGTTGACTGGCAGTGAAGAATAAATCCAACTATGAAAGAAGGATGTTTATGAGAAAGACTGGCAAATATGCACATGATCTGTTAAGTGCGTGGGATAAACATTTTTCTTACTTGATTTGTTCCTGAAAGCTACCTTCTTCCAGAAGCTTGTCTGCCTCATCAAGAATGAAGAGACGGATACTGGCAGTATTTAAATAATCCAACTCTATGAGTTGTTTTATTCGACCTACAAAAGACAAAAAAGTAATCCAGACTTCACAAATACTAACTGAAGCATTCTAATCAAGAGACTTCTAATATTTACTCTTTTAAAAAGGTTTTCAATAAGCCTTTTTTAAAAAGGCGTATTCAGAATAATCTCTAACTGAAACATTAAGTCTAACCTTTTTACCACTGGCCTTGGAGACTCACCTCTCTCAATAAAAGAAAAAAATACCAAGATTTCAAAAGCACAGATTACTGTAAAGAGAAAAGTGTGTGAGAGTGTTCAGTAGACTGAGGCTGTGCCCATACCTGGGGAGCCAACTGCAATGTGGCACTTCTTTAGCCTTATCTTGTCCTGGTTCAGAGGAGTGCCTCCAATGAAGACATGGCACTCCAAACCTTCCATCTTTATTCCGATGGCCATGATGACAGCATGAATCTGTACAGCAATCTCTCTCGTCGGAGCCAGGATGAGAATCTGTGAAGGGCAAAAGGTGAGCCTTGAAATGAGCCTGGAAACAGCGCAGGACAGTTCAAAAGATTAAGGTTGAGCACCCAGTCTGGACATTTCCATTTTCACAACATCACAGTCAACAATAAAATTGCCAGCTAGGGGCTCACACCTGTTGCTAATCACTAAATGACACAGGCACAGTAAGAATTAGAACAACTTGTACCACAGACTATCTCAAAGAAGGGCAGTCCAGGTGATACAGGGGAGAGGCGCGAGGCTCGGGGGCACCAAGGCGCCTTTTCCAAGGGGGCCTCGAGGAAGCACCAGGCAGCCCCGTCCGTGCCCGCCCCGTGCCGGGCTCACCTGCGTGGCGGGGCACTCCAGCAGCAGCGCGTCCAGGGCGATGGTGGAGAACACGCAGGTCTTGCCGGTGCCGGACTTGGCCTGTACGATGAGGTCTGGAAAAGAGCGGCACGAAGCGGGTGAGGGCGCCGCCCCGCCCCGCGACCCCCCGCAGGCGCAGGGCCCCGCGGCTCACCCAGGCCGCAGCGCCCCAGCGGGATGGCCTTGAGCTGCACGGGCGAAGGCCGCTGGAAGCCGGCCGCCTGCAGCCCCTCCAGCACCGGCGCCGACAGCAGAAGGGAGCCGAAGTCGCAGGGGCCGCCGGGCACGAGGACGTCGCGCGTGCGGAACGGGCCCTGCGGCGGCGGGGACCCCGCGGGCGCCGCCATTTTGGAAGGCAGCCCCGCCTCCCGCACGCGGCTTTATGCGCCGCCCTGCGCACGCGCAGTGAGGCGCCGCGCCGCACGGCGCCGCCGGCGGGCGCTGATTGGCCCGCGGAGCGCAGCGACCGTTAACGGCCGCGGGCGCCAGAACGGGCAGCAAACGGCAGAGAAGCGCCGTGGCCGCGCGACAAACGTGAGTCGTGGCGCAGTTTAGCAGTGCGGCCCGCACCGTGCGGGCCAGAGCTGCCTTTGTGCGGCCTTCTCTGAAATCCCTTCATCGGCACCCAAAGCAGCGCCATAAATAACGCGCCCTGGCTGGCGCGCGGTTTGCTGCTCACCAGTAATTTGGCTGGGTGATTTATTGGGTGGAGAGGTGCGTTGCCTTCCTCGGTGGGAGGAATTGAAGTCGCAGCGCAGCCGTGTGTGGAAGCCGCAGCACGCCATGTTATCAGCTCCCGCAGATGTTCCTCACAGCTGGCAGATAATGGCAAACCCGACATGCAGCCGTCTGCGTCCAGTATTTAATGACTTTGGGTTTTCAGTAGAGTAAACTACAGATGAATTTCCGATTTACCAAAACCAACAGATTCATCACATTCCAAGGGGGAATATTAATTCTCACTGTGGCTTTCTCGGTACAGCATGTATTAACTCTGATTTTTCTAAGGCCATTTTCCACTTTTTCTTATCTAGTGCCACTGCTTGCTCCCTGTAGTGATATCTCCTTCCTTTTTTTTTTTTTTTTTATAAGACTTTAAAACCCACTCCTTTTCCTTATGTCATTCGTTCTTTTTTGCTGCTTTCTCTCCTCAGCTTCCCTATGTGATGCTCCACACTGTCGTCTTTTCCTCCAGCAGCATTTTCATCCTCTTCCCTGCCCCCCCGCAAAGTGTCATAATATCTGATTCTGCCTGCCAGTGTTCTTTGGAAAAAAAAATATGTCTTATAGATGAAGCTATGAGATAATGTGTAACCGCCTGCAACCTCCCACATTTCAGAGCTCTCCCAAGACATAACCTGGAGCTTCATGGTCTGTACAACATTGAGAACAGATTTTGTTCAATAAAATCGCACCGGCTGCTCTGTCTTCACAGCACATCTTTCTGCATGCACCTACACAGCATATCTGGCAGACTGTCTCTTATCCCTTGCAGTTCCGTCCGATTAGGGATAGGATATCTTAAAAGCAATGGAAGAGGATATCTTAAAAGCAATGGAAGCAGATACTCCCTCTGTGGGATCACAAGATGCCTGCAAACCGGTTGGCTGCAAGGGATTAGGAAAGGGGACAGACTCTGCCTCCCTGTCAGCGAGTTCGATGCCTGTAGCCAGAAGCAGGCTGTCTGCCTGGGGCTAATAATTACAACAATCTTTGCAGCTAATTTCCTGGAGGGGACAGTCCACCGACATTAGCATCTCCTGTTTACTGCAGCAATTAGGCTGCGACTCCCCACTGTGCATCTCAGAGGTGCATTTAGCCACATAGAGGCAATTAATGATTCTGTCTATAAAAAAAGCGATCTTTAGACACAGACAGATAAACCCGTTCTGCTAAGCAACCTTTCAGCCACTCCTGAGATCATTTGTCTTACGAAGAGTCCAAGAGCTTAAACATAAATATTACAGAGGAGGAAACCTCTCTGATAGCCGAGCAGAAGCAGTGCGGTGAGATCTGGAGACCCACTACAAGACCAGAGCAGGAGCCTTAATTAGCCAGTGGATCTGAACCACAGAGAGAAAACGCTGCTCAAGGCGTGTAGGAGGACAGACCGAGCACAGGGCAGAATGCAAGACGGCCCCAGGCCGGGAATGGGAGGAGGAGGACACGAGGGAATAGTCAGGAGAGAGGAATGAGCAGAGAGAGCAGGAGTCATGAGCGGAAACGCAGATGGGTCGGCAGAGGAGTGATGCAGAAGGCTGTGTAAGAGGATGAGAAGTGCAAAACTGACTGCGTTACTAGAACAGCTCCTTGAGAGCAGGTGCCCAAGTATCCCTAGCTGTATTAGCTCGGAGTTAGGCAGTCATCAGGAGCCTCTAAGCTACTCCCCTGTATGGAAGTGGCAGGAACGCTTTGTTCGGATCCCTCGAAGTTCAGCACTCATTCTACCACCCTGGCAACAGAAATGAGTTTCTTGTTAAACACTCCAAGTCGGGGATGCTGGAAATATAATAGCCCAGCATTCACTTCAGCAAAGGCCCAATGTATTGGTCTGTTGTATTCACACTACTTACCGCCTTCTGTAGAGCACTTATTTTAAATTGTGTTTAAATTAAACATATCAGCTTTTATTGTCATTGCAGTTTAGAGGATCCCATTCATGGTAAATGGGATTTGAAAAATCTCAACAGTGGCTTCCACTGCATGAGTACATGCACTGCTTCATTATCTCTGCACTGCCAGGCAGCCTGAATGAATTTTAAAGGCTCTTGGTGTAGCACAATCTTTGTGAGTCTTTTGAAATTCCATCATATTAGTGATAGCAAAAAAAAAGTCTGGAAATTTGTATTCATATTAATTATGATTATTTTACATGCATATCTGAGTACCAGCCAAGAGCGGGGCCCCATCCTGCCACACATGGCATAAATAAGAAGAGAGTTTCTGCTTTGGGGAGCTAACCTCTGCAGGCAGGAGAGACAGATGGCAGGGGAGAGAAGGAGCCACAAAGCAGAGGTAACGGGATAGCTGTGCACCAGCAGCCTGTTAGTTCCAATTATTTTTCAATTTTTAGGTGGATATTCCCAGTAGGCCCTAACGGGGAAATAAGTCTTGAATATGAGATAATTATCTCTGGATAAATCTGGGAGTAGAGACAGACAAGGAGACCTGGACATAACAAATGGTTTGATTAAAGACAGCCTCTCATAACCCCTTTAAATTGATGTGATTTAAACAGACAATGAAGAGCAGTCGAAGTATCTGCACCCATGGGGGAGGGACAGGGCAGCGGTGATAACACAGCTATATATCATGCACTGCTTCCCTTCGTGTTTCCTCTCCTTACCCTTTTTCCCCTGAGATCGCAGGCGGGTTGTAATACTGCTCAGGTGATTCGCACACAGAAGTCACTGTTCTCCATGATGATGCACTGTTAATAGGACATTGAGATGCCTTAATTACCTTAATTCCAAAAGAGGCTGCTGTTTCTTTATTTCATTTTCTCCGACTCCGTCAGAAGCAGGAGGAATATACTTGGGGGACAGAACCATCAGGTTCTGCGTATGCAGAGCAGCGCTGCGGCACCGGCACTGGCAGGTTCATGGTTCCCCTCCCTTTGGTTTTGGCCCTTGCGGGCTGTGCTGTGTCACATCGAGGCCACACTCCCGCCGTCCCTCCTTCCCTGCAACGTGCACAGCCTGCGGCTCCAAACTGTCGGATAAGCTCCCCCTGCTTCTGCACAATGCCTAAACTGAATCCTTGGACAGTTGCTCGTTCGCACTAACAAGCCCTCACAGCCGGTTCCTGTGCCTCACCGAGCTCCACAGCACCTGGTGTTTCACAAAAGCTCCAGAAGCGCCTGCAGGACGTGCCCACCTGGCCAGGTACGAAAATGAAGTGAGTTTAATTCTGCCTCCTGTATGGTGCCAGTGCCCTGGCGCATGGGGACGGTCCTGGGGCAGGCTCAGGGTGAGACCAGACTGGCTGTCTGGTAGAGCAGATGCTCAGATCTTAAAAGCTTTCCCTCTTGAGCTATGTCAGTTCATCTAATGAAATTCATCTAAGGCTTCTGCCTTAAACCTTATACCTGTTGAAGATTGTGACTCTACAGCTGCTAACTTTAAATATGAATATTCTGCCGTGAGTCAGCAGTGCCTTTGCTCTGAGTTTCAGATGCAGAATATACACAAGGTGCCTCACAGTAAAATGCTGGTTAGCAGGCGCATTTTGACTGACTCAAACAGTTTCATAGAAAAAATGACCCCCAGTCAAACTGTGCAGCGGCACAAACCCCTCCGTTTCTGTGTCCAGCCCTGCAGAGGCACTAAGGCCTCGCGGAGCGTGTCCGAGGCCCTAGCCCGGGACACTGCTGTGTGCTCATCCATCGCACGAAGCTCCGGGCACCGGGCGCTGCCTGCGAGCAGCAGCTTGCGGGATTATCGCGAGCTGTGCGAGTCGCAGCATGTGCACCAGGACAGGCTTCTGCTGCACCTGACACGGAGACAAGTGCTGATTCCCAGGAACTTGCTCTTCCTCCTGCGGGGAACACGGCTGCTTTCTGTCCCCGTTCTATCAGCAACTTTGCTCCTTAGATTAGGAGGCCTGAACAGTTCCAAAAATCATGAAGAATGTCTCCCATCCTGGGTACATGGAGACAGAGTAGAGCATAAATAGGTTTTCAGTCCTCTTTCAGGAGAAACGCTGGCAATTTTTGCATGCAGAATGATGCTACTGTACTACATAGAAATAATACACACTCATGTAAAAGAGAATGTACAGTGCAGTTGTTGAAGGGGGGAAAAGCAAGCGTGGACTTTATTCCAAATAAATAAATAACAGTCCTCTATAATTTTAGATAAGGTTTTATACCAAGATTTGCTAAATTATTTTCAGTTAGTATAAATAAGATCTAGGTCACCAAAACGCAGCCAGCTGAGAGGTAATACATAACACAGTGAATGATGTAAGGCATTTTCCTCTCCCAGTACAGGGAATATTCTTACCCAGTCCAAGAACCCTTGGAATATCATGGTCTGGATTTTGGCTGGGGCAAAGTTAAGTTTTACTCTGACTCAAGTGAATGATGTAGGGGCACAACAGTCTCTTTAAAGATCTCCATTGCAAACAGTGCATGCAACGAGTAGCCTACTGGAATAAACAGTCACATTTTGAGGGGTAATTTATCTCATCATGCACAAATAAAAAGAACAGAATTAAATTTTTGACACTATACCCTTACCCATCTGTTGGCTGGCTGTTTGTGCCTGGCTGGATTTAAACAAGGATGGATACAATTCAGGTCGTACCACCGCCTCCGTGGGAAGAAATTGTGAAAGGTTTGCCTTCGGTGTGCAGGAAAGGAAAAAAGGAAGAACATGCAGAGATAACTGTGGATGTTAGTTCAACAAAGAGCAGTCAAGTGCAAGCACTGAGAAACAAGATCAATGAACTGAAAGACAACAAATGAGATAAAGTAACTTGTCAGCTGTGAAGGGACGGATGTTTTCTGGAATACGAAGGAATGAGGCATTTTATGTAAGCTGAATACACTGCTCTGAAGGCATATTCTATTTTTTGCCCACAGGTGCCAGTTTTTCACTTTATGTTGAAATAAGCCGTGTAGGCTTCTGCTTAAAGGAGTTTTATTCTCAACACTTTTTTTTCAGAGACCTGATTTTCCATTGCACTGCGCCATCTGCTCACCATCTACACCACTGCAGAGGGAGTATAAAATGGAAGGGAGTTGAGGGCCTGGCATGAAGAGTCATTGCTGCTTTGAACCAGTCCTCTGAGCAGAAGAGAAAAATGTTGCTTAATGGGATAAGTCTACTGAGAAAAAAAAAAAAAAAATCTAATTTTTCTCTTCTCTTGCAAGTTCCCAGCAGTTTCTAGCAATGCCTTTCCTTTATTCCACACCTGCAAAAGCCTTCATTGGCACATTGGACAGGAGCAAAATCTGAGGCTGAAAAACTGATGAAGCCAACAGCCCTAAACAGAAGCCAAATGGAGGCCAAAAGCTGCTCCCTGCTCACGCGCTGGCAGATCACACGGTTCGTTATCTCGCAAATGTTGTCGGTGCTCCCTGGGACACCGCAACTGCCAACTGCCGGGTAAACGTGGAGTTGGCCTCCAGAAAGCTCTGCGTGCTGGGCAGTATAATGCTGTTTAACCAAGGCTTAACAATTCAAATAATCACGTGTATCTTTTTGTATTAGAATATTCAAAGCACTGTGAAAAGCATCAGTTAAAACCAATTCAGCAAGAACATGATTTAAAAAGAGAAAGGAATTTTAAATAAAACACTGGTGAGAGCATCCAGTGCATAGGCTAATCTGTGGTCTGATTTCATGCAGTTTTCCTAGATGCCCAAACTTCAGGACTACTCACTACAGTCTGCCCTGCGTGGACGTGGCAGCTCAGGCGGACACGCATCCCACTGGATGTGCATCCCAAGTCTATTCCGCAAAGGCAATGCTGCTATTGCAAACCTGCCTGGGATAAGCTAAGCCCAGGCACTGCTCAGCTCCAGCAGCTGATCCTCAGGCCAGGTACTGCAAATGTGAAGGGAAAAGGCCAGTGTGTTTGAGCCACGGGGCCACGCCACAAGGAGGAAGGGCGGTGTCTAAATGCTTTACAGAACTGAGACAGTACATGGTAAATTATAAAAGAAAATGGTAGCAGTGAAAGAAAAGAAATAAAGGTCTCAGTTCAGCCAAACAATGCAGAAACCTGGAGTCGGAAACTGTGGCTTTTCTTGAAAACAAATGCTTGTGGGAGGCGGAGAAGTCAGGTCCTGCCATGCCCGCTATTAGCTGCCAGGGCAGGCTGTGCCGCTGCCCTCCCCGCGGTGCCGTCACCTCCCGTTTCCTTCCCACCTGGAGCCCGGCTGCTCGCACACGCCATAGGACGGGTGATCCACATGGGGACACACGTACCCGGCCTGAGCGGCTCCCCGGGAGCGGCCAGGCGGCCAGCAAAACCAGATACATCTCAAGAAACACTTGTAACTCGGCCAGTGCTTGGCTCCGACTTCAAAAACCAGCTCAGGATTGGCAGGTGTCCCACTCGCATCCCGTACACCCTGCTGAAACGCTTCCCTGTTTGATAAGGTCGCTTCTTCCATACGTTACTGCACTTACTGCCCCAGAGCAACAAATCCTTGGAAAGAGATGGAACGATGACAGGAAATGGAGACCCTGAAAGAGCCCAGAGACAGGAAAATTTGCCCAGTAATGAAAGAGATGCTGGAAGTATCAATGCCCATTAACCCTAGAGCACTGAAGGGCCGGGTCACAAATTTGAGGAATATGAGGGGGGAGGATGAAACTGCTCTAAAACCGGAATGAGGCAAAAACTGCTGCTGTGAGGACAGAGCGATCGGAGAGGTTTGTGCTGCTGTTTCTGGGTGCCTGGCGTGTGCTCCTCCAGGCAAAGGGCACCGGGCTGCGGGCTGTTCCTGCAGCCAAGGCCAAACTCACTCCCAAGTGAGGCTCAACCCCCCTGCAAAGCTGCAGCAGGCGGCAGAGAGCCGCAGCCCGGGCCGGCCGCGCCGCCCGGCACCCGCCCGGCCGCTTCAGGCGAAATGGGTCAAAAAGCCACGGGCAGCGGGGGCTCCGCAGTCTGCGGTGCTTCAGGCCTGGGCCGTGCACGTTAAGCCGCGCTTTCGCGGGGGCTGCTCCGCAGCAGCAGCAGCAAGCGGCGGCCTCCGCGCGGGACAAACTTCCAGCGCCGAAACTTCCCTGCGGCTCCGGGGGGCGCCGGGCCCCGCTCTGCGCGCCGGGGGTGCCC